>APFE030743352.1:0-24992 GCA_000404065.3 Pinus taeda
GATTCATTTCTTGATGCTCGATGTGATCTTTCACTTCTTGAACATTTTTCTTCTTGATATGTCCTTCTATCTTGATAGTTTGAGGAGTGGTAATTCCGATCAATAAATTACAAGATATGGTTGTATTCATTTCTTCTTTCTCAATGTGATGTTTCACTTCTTGCACCTTTATACCAAATGTTATGAAACTATCTCACAAAAAGATAGGAAAGAGAGATCAACACCTTATAATTTAGCCTCTTCTAGGGGGAAACCTCCTTTACATTACACAAATAAACAATTCTTGGATGATACAATTGAAAATACCTCCTTTCTATATATAGGAGTCTAAGGGGTTATAATGTAATCATAGTCTACATAACAATAATAATGTAAGGGCACAATAATAACAATAGTGGGCCTCTATGGGGCACAATAGTAACAATATGGGCACTACATGGGTACATCAATATAGTAAGGTAGTTGTACTAATAAAAATAAGGGATTACACTAATAGTATAGGGGCCTAACAAGGTGGAGCCAAGTCTACCACTTGCACATCCATTGGTTGTTCGAGAATGGACTCACGAGACTCACTTGCAAACAGAGTGGGGTTGACCAAAGATGGTTTTTGTTCAATCACTTGATCAACTAGTGAAGGATCAGGGGAAAACATCTAATTACCAACTAGAAGACAAGGATGGGAAGCTATAATGTTTTCCCACTCTTTGGAATCCTCATCTAAAAGAGGACAAAGGTGAATGGGATGATTACATTCACACAACTTACAAAGAAATTTTACTTTTCTCTTTTTCCTATGGACCTTATTAGTACTAGTTGAAGGATTATCAAGAGCATGATTGCCAAAGGCTGATGACAAAGGTTGATGTGAACCCATGGAAGACACTTCTAAGACCTTGGGAATACTTGGACAATTCCAAAGAAGGTGGTCACTCTTACATAACATGCAAGGGAATTTTACTTTATGGGGATGGTTGGAAGATTTTTCTACATCAGTTGCCTTTGTAGCAATGGATGCTTGATTGCCCACTTTCTTATTTTCTTTCTACTTTTCATCATCTTCTTCTTCTTCTTCTTCTTTTTAGCTTCTTCGCTACTAGAATCCAAACTTTCACCAAGAAAAGAGGAAGAACGAGGTGAAGAAATAGGCAAAGTAGGTGGGGGGTAAAATTTCGGATCAACATGAGGTTGATGTTGCTGAGTTGAAAGAGAACTCAGTTGAAAATAAGTTTGGACACTCGGAATCATCAAGGTCGAATATAACCAAACTAGCATACCAATAGTCAATCCAGGAAGGGACAACATTACCATATATGGAGCACCAGTACTTCCAAAAGAAGGAAAAGAACTAAGATTCTTGTTAGAGGGGCTTCCTTGACTAGTAGACTCAGGAAATGTTTCCATTGGTATCAACCTAAGATCTACTAAGTATTATTTCCAAAAGAAGGATGTTTTTCTGTGGTCAATTAATTATTTTAGAAATTAACAAAACAAAACCAAAAAAAAAAGGGTAAGCTAAGCAAGAGGGTTTACTAAGTATCTGTAAACTGAAATATACACCTTATCTGAAACTAAGGACTTATTGTATGGCAACCGATCTCACTGAATGTCGTGTTCAGTGTATCACGTTTACAAGGCGGATGAATTAGTTATGTGTGGCTAAAGGACAACAACCTAGTGGGGTCTCCCAATATACACTTGATGGTACAGGGAGCACACATCTGTGTTAGTATTCTCTAATGCATAACCATTCAGTTAGAGAGTTCTGATATACTTGTCTTGTAGTGGCTACAACCACCCTCTAAAATTTTTCCGTAGCTGCATTTTCGAGCCTCCCTACCGACCATCCCAAAAAACATGTCTTGCATTGTCAAGCACATTACCTTCAATTGTTTCATAGAGTCTTATCAGCCTGTGCATGTAAGTTTGTTCCAACTCCTTCATAGGCTGATTTCCAGACTTAGTGTTAGTTGCTGGTCGAACAACTCCCTTTGGAAATTGTATATTTCTAGAGGGGAACCAGCGTTACCTCCATAAATTGCGTAATCCTAGCTGGACACCCAACTGGGCTCTAGAATTTCACAATTTGTCGTGACAATCTTGCTCTAAAAAATTGCGCAATTCATCCCAGGATAGCTACTGAGCCCAGAAATTGTGAAATTCCGGGAAGCAATCACCTACTGCTCTAGAAATTGCATAATCCCTCTCAGACAGCTAGCCCAACAGCTAGTAGAAATTGCGCAAATCATTCAGGTAGCCTGTTGGGCTCAGTAATTTTGTAATGCAGTCAAATAGGATTCCTTGAGAAAATTCCATAGTCTGACCCAAGACAGTTGCTCAACCCAAAAATTGCCCAATCCTTGGAGACAGTAACCTGTTCCTCCCATAAATTGCACAATCCCTCTGGGACAACCATCTCTGCTCAACCCAAAAGCTACAAAAATCCCTCTCCCGGGCTCGTAGACCGATGCATATGCCTTCAGGTTGACTGGTTCCCTCTGGGACTGAGAAAAACTGATTTGCATGCATGGACTACTTTTTCCAAGGCAACATGCGAAGGCATCCCTAGATTTATGGATCTATTTTTAGCAGTTGGAGCTCACATGTAAGTATCATTTCAGAAACCTCCCGCCAAATGTCACTTTTCCTATATTTGTGGCATGCACATCATAACATCGATTTTATAAAAACTTATGAACCAAATGTTGCAGAGCTCATTCCTCACATCAATATTGTAGCTCTGACATCCTACATTACATCTAGGAGTCATCGACACATTTAGGTTAGTTGTTTTAGGGTAAGCCCACTTTGTGTGTCTTGTGCTACGTTTTTGTCATTTTTTTTTGTTTCGACTTATGTGAATGATGTTTTCTTTATTTTTTTGAATGATTGTTGTCAGTTGCATGCATGTTAGCTTGTACAAGCATTGTTTCAGTTTTTGTTCGCATCTCACTGTTGTCGCATGCATGAAATTGTTTTTGCACCGATGGTTGTTATCTCGGCTACATTTTTCACACACATGCATACTTCCATTTTCTGTTTTCATGCATAATAATTCACGCTTGTTTGCATTCATCTCATCATGCATTCAAACTTCTCATGTTTTTAGTCACCCTTTAGATGGTCTAGGTTGCCTTGGCCCAGACTGTGCCTTTCCTGGCTAGCACTATGCATTTTTGGAAGCAAAGGCTTTGCATTCCCTCCAAAAATTACGCAATTTTTTCCCAACACTGACCTCCAAGCTTGCATTATACAATTCTTGGAGGCAGTGTCCTACTGGCCCTAGAAAATATGTAATGTAGTTCGCTGGTTGCATGTCATTGCTAACTGAAATTGCACATTACATAGTTTCAGTCCTCAACAGGCTAGTTTGTACTATGCATTGTGTAGTTCTAGTAGTCAGCTAGCCTCTTGACAACCTGAACTATGCCTTGTGTAGTTTTGGTAGTTAGTATGCTGACCTCCTAGTGGAAATTGTGTAACCTTCACAATCAATCACATATCTATATTGCAAGTCAGTCCTCAAGTTTTTTCGGCTTTCAACTAACAAATTTCTTGCCATGAGTGTTGTTGTTTCTCTAGGCATCACAAGTGTTCATTTGTCTCTCAGAAGCACAAATACAATGGAATTTAGGAGAGCAGAGTCAAAGGACACCATTGGGAGCACAACGGGGGTTCCGCCCAAGTAAGTGTTTATGAGATTGCCTACCTATGAAGATATCAAATTGTTCATAGACAAGAACATCAAGATAATATGGTAGCATGACTATAGCGAGCAACACCATCAAAAACAACAGAAGAAAGCACGCCTGCACGCGACAAATGCAAGAGGAAGTTTGTTGACAGCATATAGGCAGAGCAAAGCTACAAGTTAAAAGTAGATACACTCATGATGACAACAGCTTTGGAGATTAAGGCTATGAGGTGACAAAGAAACACAAAGATCGCATGAAGGTAGAGAGAGAAATAGAGAAGGATTTGCATGTGCTGAAGAAACAAATCAAGGAATAACAAGAGCTACACAGATGAGAGAATGAGATACAACATGAACAAGTACAATAGGGGGCGTAACATGCATAGACGAATGAAACTGTGGCCATACAAGTTATAGATCCATCCCAACATCTAGCTCAGAGTATACAAGGTAAGAATATTTGTTGATCACATGTAAGGGAATTCAACAAAATGCATGCATGTGATTACACCCATCCGCACACTCACCGAGGTGAAGACAAGAAGCAAGTTCGACTTGAGTTGAACATGTATTTTGACAAGTTGATGTGCATGTCCACGAGCATGTGCTTTGAGATTAGCACAAACATTATACATCAGTATGTTTTCGGCCCAACGACACCTAGGACGAAAATGCATATGTTATCAGATGAGTTGGATAGAGGAGCCATATCAGTGTACCCAGATGCAATGGAGGAAAGAGTTCACTTTCAGTCGGATGTCACCATTGAGTGCTCGAACACCACCATGGACCACCAAGCTTTGCATAAGTTTTCCATGGTTGACCACCATGAGGATGTCAAAGAGTTGGTCATCCCACATATGTCTGAGTCTTAGTGATGTCTTGCATGGCTTTTCGAAGCTATTCCATCCCACATGGGTACATGTGCATTCTAATGTAACATCATGTACAGTGAAATTCCAAGTGTCAATAATTAGATGTAACAATCATGTAGTAGGTGAAGAGTCATGAGGGTATATGAAGAGTCACAAAGGGGAATGTCTAGGGTCACCCCACACTTTGATATAAATAGAACCTCATAACTCATTATAAAGGCTTTTGGTTAGCCAAGCTTCTGATAGGAGTATCTTAGAGAAAGCTTGGAGAGTATTGTAACGAGCCTTGGATTCTCCACTATGCAAAGCTAGTATATCTCTTTGGAGGAGCAGGTGGCAGTGACTGTAACATTCTGCTCTCGGAACTAGTGGTTGGTCACGGTTGTAATGTATGACTGGAACTTAAACTTCTTAATATAACAGAGCCAGAACATTTCATGCATATGTTGTATTGTATTTCATTTATCTTGTTTAATCTATATGATATATATATTTGTTTGCTTGCGCATGCATGTGTAGCTATTTTCTGTATATGTATATATGAATCTTATTGAAATGTGTTGTTGGTTTAACCATCACTTTAGATTGCTAGCTCACTTTCCTTCCTGTTTGTGATGAATCTTAACTCTTTTGTTCCCTTCTTAACTCTCTACTTTCACAGGTTAGGATCTTCACTGCACAAATGTTCATCCCAAAGCTTAGGATGTTCACTGCAATATCCTCTGAGTAACTGGATCACTGTCCTGTTATTACTTTTGTGTGGCCATCAGTTTTTGGATGAAAAGTTGTGCTTTTCTTCAGTTTGGTGTCCATCAGTTCTCATCGATATGTCCAAAACTTCCCCACAAATCGGTTGTCTCGATCAGATATAATGGAAGTGGGTAATCCAAAATGAACCTGTACATGTTCAAAGAACAGTTTTGCAGTTTGTTCGGTTGTAATCTATTTCTTACAAGGTATCAAAATACACATTTTGCTGAACCTATCCACAATAAGATATAGATAATCATGACCTTTCCTAGATTTAGGCATTCCTCCAACAAAATCCATGGAAACACTTTCCAAAGGGTGAGAAGGAACTGGTAATGGACTGTATAAGCCTATTTTTTTATTGTTGGGCTTGCTTTTAGCACAAATAATACACCCTCTTACATATCTAGAAATTGTCTCATTCATTTTTGGCTAATAAAAAAATCTTTGCAGCTGTGGAACTTTTTTACTTACCCCAAAGTGACCTGATATTAGAGAAGTGTGTGCTTCTCGAATTATCTTTACTCTTTCAGTTTGTGGAATGCATAACTTCCCACAATGGTATAAGAGTTAGTCCTTTACATGATAATCTGATTCTTCTACTTGTTTGCCTTGATTTAAAGTTGCATATACATCTTTAAAGTCTATATCTTGAGCATATTGTTCAATGTATCTTTCATGTAGCACAGAATTATGCTTAAGTAGTAGATGCATTTATAATAGGTCTAGATAACATATCTGCAAATTTATTATGTATGCCCCTTTTATATTTGATGACTAAATGAAATTTTTGTAGAAAACCCATCCATCTATAGTGCCTTGATCGCTGCAACTTAGTTTGGGAGTGTAGATATTGAAGTGGTTGATGATCAATACGTATTACTATCTCTTTGCCCATTAAGTAATGTTTCCATGTTTTCACACTCTGAACTAATACATACAATTCTTTATCATATGTAGGAAAGTTAGCTACTGTAGGATTAAAAGTCTTAGAATGATAACATATGGGTTTACCATGCTATGTCAACATTGCTCCCATGGCTTAGTCACTGGCATTTTGTTGGATCTTAAATGGTCTTTGAGGATCAGTCAATGCTAGTACAAGTGTTGTACTAATCTTTTCTTTCAAGGTGTCAAAGGCTTTCTACTGTTTGCCTCCCCACTAAAACACCTTGTTCAAACCTGTTAAAGCATTAAAGGGAGATGGAATTGAGTAAAATTTAGAAATGGACTTCCTCCAATATTGTGTTGCTCCTAATATGCTTCTAACTTCTATAGTAGATTTGGGTTTAGGCCAATTTACAATGACTACCACCTTAGAGGGATCTATCTTCAATTCACCACCTCCTACTATATGACCCAAATAATTCAGAGATGTTTTGCCAAATTCCCATTTTGAGAGTTTAACTTGAATTTTTTCTCTTTTCAAAACATCTAGTGTTTGCTTAACATGCTTTAAGTGTTCTTCCCATGTTTTGCTAAAAATCAGAATGTCATCCAGATACACAATAACAAAATCATCAAAAAAAGGTCTGAGTACATCATTCATTAATCTCATGAAAGTAGCAGGAGCATTAGTTAAGCCAAAAGGCATAACCAGCCACTCATACAATCCCTGCTTTGTTTTGAAAGTAGTCTTACATGCATCTTGTTTTGCAACTCTGACTCGATGGTATCCATTATGCAAGTCTAGCTTGGAGAAATAAACAACTTCTTTCAATTGATCTAAAAGATCATCTATGTGAGGAAGGGGATAATGATTTTTTATTTTTATCTTATTTAGTGCTCGGTAATCAATGTACATTCTCCACAAGCCATATTTCTTCCTCACCAAAACGATTGGTGACCCACATGGTGATGTGCTAGCTCTGATGAACCCTTTCTCGAGCAACTCCTGCACCTGCTTCTTGATTTCAGCATTCTCTAAAGCTGAGAACCTGTACATTCCAATGTTAGGCAAAGGAGGATCTTGCTGCAAATAATATCATGCACTATTTCTTTTTTGGGTGGCAGACCTTTAGGTTCTTGAAATAAGATATCATACTCTGAAACAACCTTTTGTAAATCAGCTTGTTGTTTAGCATTACAACCCTCAAATACATTGGTTTTTTTAGGTTTCTTTTCCTTTACAACCATCAGTAAGAATGGTTTGGATGAATTTGTCATTCGTTTCATCTGCCCTGAGTTTATGAGAGTATAATTATTCTTGATCTTATGAGCTCTTACAAAGTATTCGATTCCGTCTTTAACAAGTAGATACTTGTTCTCAACTCTATAGAAAATAGCTTTTCTATCATACAAGTAAGGACTTCCTAAAACAATTCCACATATATCCAAAGGAATTATGTCTAACTCAACCTCATCTACAAATGCTGACCCAAAAGAAAACTTGAGTTTGCACTGTCTAGTCGCAAGTAGTTGTGATTATCATTCAACCATCCTAATGGGTATGGTTTCTTGTGAGGTGTAGTTGCTAATCCCAACTTCTTTACAATTGCTTCATAATTTAAATTTACTTTTGAGCCACTATGAAACAAAGTATCAATCTTTTGATGTTTGGAAATAAATCGAATATGGAAAAGCTCATGCCTTTTTCTCTCATTTTCTTCATCAGTAATAGATTGTGCAGAATTACTCATAGATGCTTTAGAATTATTACCTCTTATACATGTGGCTGCAATGGTTGTTTCATCTCCTGAGTATGACCCCAAATCTTTCTGAATAGCTGCAACAGTCTTCTTCTTCTTGCCCTCGAACTTCTTAGGTCTCAACTCTGGATGCAGAATCCAACAATGCTCATCATCATGCCCATCCTTTTTACAGTGAGTGAATAAAAATCTTCTTTTCTGTGCAGTGTTAGCCTTCCTTGCTTTCCATTTCTACTTTCTTTCCTCCTTATTCTTTCTTGCGGTGGGTTGGGATGATCCCCCAAATTCTAGATTTCCATTCTTTCCTCCAGCTTCTAGATGAGTAGCTTGTACACACACGTCATCTATACTAGTGGGATTAAACATGAGGATAATATGCCTCATGTAGCTATGTAGAACACCAATGTACTTCAACAGAGTCTCTGGTGAGTCTAATGAGATTCCTAGAATCAATGCTCTCTTTCTAAATTCTTGAGTGTACCCTTGCACACTGCCATTTCAACTATCGAAGATTTCACAAACTCATCATGGCTTATTGCATGTAGGCCAATGGATAGAATTGTTTTTTGATTGCAGAAACAAATTCACTCCAAACAGAGATAGTCTTACCATGTCTCTTCATATCAACTTGGTTCTTTCCTTCCCACCAAACCAAGGCAGTGCCTCCAAGGTGTAGGCTTTCCAGCTGAATCTTACTCTTGTCTGAATCGGTGCTCTGTACTCTGAAATAAACATCAATTTGTCTAATCCAATTGTCCAACTTTTCTGCATTTAACTCTCCATCATATATAGGTAAATCAAATTTAACATCTAGTTTGATCAAAGATACTTTATTTTTGTGTTCAGGGCTATTATAGGTGTGAGAAATCTTTCCTCTTTCCATTTTCCTTTTGAGTGGTCATGGAAGTGAGACTCATCTTCTCTTTTGTCTTTTTTAGAGCCTGATGAATCTTCATCCTTGTGATTTCTAAAGTCCCTATACATTTCTTCTACCATGGACTTTATGGCTAGGAAACTTTCTATGAATTCCGGGTTTGGCCCCATAGAACCTTCCTCTGACATTGTCTTCCAAGGATAGACTCTCCTAATTTCAGGATTAGTTTCAACCAACTCTCTTTCTCCTAATTTGAGCTTTGATCTAGTCAGCATTCAACAGCTACCAACACAAGCTTGTCTAACCTTACAACCTAAAGCTCTGATACCACTTGATCTGAAAATCACTCTTGAGTCACCTTAGTTAATTAATGAATTAATGAAGGTATTATAGACTCATGTGTTAGTGTGTGTCTATGTTATTTTAGGTAACGGATCAATTAGATTACAAAATACAAAGACACTGGAAAATGGAAAACAACAAGAGAAACATGGTAAGAATATACAAGAACACAACAATTAATAAGGATTTCACCCTATCCTCCAGGGATACGTCTCTGGTCTAGCTTTCAGCGGTGGCCTTCTTTTATTTTCTCTTTAAAATAGAATTTTAGAATAAGGAGCTCAATCTGAGTCTCCTGAAACTGAATTTCTTGGCAGGGTGGTTCTTAGATTCCCCAAGCTACTAGAGTACATAGACTCTTTTCCTATCCAAGTCTTGAACTCTGTGGTCTTTAATGGGAGGAGCCCATTGTGGTGCTCTATTCCTGATATATCTTCTCAGGGATTGCTTGAACCTCTTAAGATTTATGCCTTCTCGATGATGCCTTAGGTCAGCTCGGCTCTCTATCTTCTACTTCTTACTTCACTGTCTTTTCTTTGCTCTCGCTCTCTATGTCTTCTTCCTCTCTTCCTCTCTCTTTGTGTTTGTTTTTCTATTCATGGCTTTAAAGCCAATCTATCTCGTGACTGCTCGCTTCCTCTTCTGCCCCATTGGATCACCCCCTCCTGCTTGCTTGGAGTTCCCTGTCTTTGTGTCATCATCAACGCCTCACAGGAAGTGGCCACTTGTCCTCTCACGAACTGCACCAACTCTTCCTCGTCCATTTGGTTTCCCAGTTACATTGTGGTATGACTCATCCGCAAACTCAGTGGTCAAATTAGACTTTAAAATTTTATGTGTCGCAGCTTAATTCCCCTATCAAATCCGATTTCTCCATCAGGCTGATCTCTGTCGTCAGATCTGGAGCCCCCAGATCCTACGACATTTGCTCATTTCCCATGGTTGACTTACTCGACCATTACTGTGTGATGATTGGTGGTTTTCTCTCTCATCCACCGAACGGGCATTGGGCGCTGAATGGAATTGTTCGTTTTTCTCCAAGTCCACTTACTGCCCAAGGATGCCCTCGATATACCACCGGTTTTGGAGCATGGGACCTACCTTTCGGCTTAGCACTTTCCCTACGGTTTCTCAGCTTCCATGCTACTGAGCACTTCGGAGTCTTTCCTTCTCAAGGGGTTTTTCCCAGCAATTAGAAATGCCCTCTATTTCCCAATTCAGGCTTACCAACGACCATTTTTTCCTCCTGTGCAGTCTCCATGGGCCTCGGTCAGCAGGCTTTAACTAAGGTCCTCGTTGTTCCTTGCTGGCTACAAACTGCCACTGTCCCGAGGTATTCCTGATCACTCCGTGTTCATAAATTCAAAGTTTGTCTTGTCTTGATACAGTCATGGCATTTGATAATCTTCATGGATCCAATTCAGATCAGAAAACCATCACGTCTATATAGACAGTCATTCCTCCCAAAGTAATAGGTAAATTAGGAAGGATCCCTAACTATTGACTAGTTACTCTATTAAAATCTAACAGATTTTGGTTGATGGGGAGAAGCTGTGGATAACCTAAATCCTGCTAAGTAGTTGAGGAAAGAATGCTAACAGATGCGCCCCCATCTATGACTATGCTAGGTATGACCATATTGTAATCATGTACTATAATCTAGAAAGGCACATAAGACAAAAGATGATATCCTTCCAGTCGAATCCAATCAAAATAAGTGACTAAAATACTTGGAGGGGGTGTCGTAGGAACAAGAGAGATACCCTATTTCTCTATGGGAACATGAGAATTTCTCTCATCCACCTCGGGAATGTGATTATTTCCCTCTAGTTCATTTGAAAATGAAGAAACTAGAACAACCTGAGTAGTACGAGGTTCACTCTTTACCAGAAAGCTACGATTAACTAAAGGGTGTTATGAAACTAGCTCACAAAACGATAGAAAATATAGATCAACTCCTTATAATTCAGCCTCTTCGAGGGGGTAACCTCCTTTACATTACACAAATGAACAATTCTTCGATGATTGAAATGAAAATACCTCCTTTCTATACATAGGTGTCTAAGGGGTCACAATGTAATCAGAGCCGACATAACAATAATAAAGTAAGGGCACAATAATAACATTAATGGGCTTCTATGGGGCACAATAGTAACAATATGGGCACTACATGGGTACATAAATATAATAAGGGGGTTTTACTAATAACAATAAGGGGTTACGCTAGTAGTATAGGGGCCTAACATGCCCCTCTCCTTCAAAACGTGTTGTCCTCAATGTTTGAGTAGTTCTTGATGCTTTTGTATAAAATTCTTGTCCTTCCATGTGGAATATTCAATGGGTAAGTTCTTCTACTTGATGAGATACTCTAAAATTGATCGATTTTGTAGCTATTGGGTTCTTGTTTCTATGAATTCTCTCAGTTCCAATATGATTTTTCCTTCCTCTTCAATTTCTTGCAATATTGTTTAAATTGGGATCTTTTGCAACTTTTGAATATGTGGCCATACTTCTTCATCCTTCATCCATTCATCCCTTGCTTCTTTTATCCAATTTGGTTAGATAATAGAAAGAGAACAAAATAATGCTTCCACATCCTCATCCTTTCTTGAGAATGAATCTGCAACAAAATTTTTCTTCCATTTTCTATAGTTGATGTCGAAGTCATAACCCAACATAATTGTGACACATTTTTTTTGTTCTTCAAAAGATTATAGTTGTTCCAAAATTTATTTAAGACTATCATGATCCATTTTTACCTTGAAGTGTCTTCCCATTCAGTAAGGTTGCCATTTCTTAAGTGCATGTAGTATTGCCAACATTTCCTTCTCATAAATAGCTTTCTTGAGAGGTAGCAGTAAAAATACCCAATCACCTACATCAAAGCATTTTTCACTACGATGTTGATTTACCTATTGTTTCATTCGATTTTTCACCAAAGTGGCATTATCCTTTAAAAGTTGGAGAACTTGTTGTTGATGCTCAATGTGATCTTTCACTGCTTGAACATTTTTCTTTTTGATATGTCCTTCTATCCTTAGAGTTTGAGGAGTGGTAATTTCTTCCAATCCTTTACAAGATATGGTCGGATTCATTTCTTGATGCTCGATGTGATCTTTCACTTCTTGAACATTTTTCTTCTTGATATGTCCTTCTATCTTGATAGTTTGAGGAGTGGTAATTCCGATCAATAAATTACAAGATATGGTTGTATTCATTTCTTCTTTCTCAATGTGATGTTTCACTTCTTGCACCTTTATACCAAATGTTATGAAACTATCTCACAAAAAGATAGGAAAGAGAGATCAACACCTTATAATTTAGCCTCTTCTAGGGGGAAACCTCCTTTACATTACACAAATAAACAATTCTTGGATGATACAATTGAAAATACCTCCTTTCTATATATAGGAGTCTAAGGGGTTATAATGTAATCATAGTCTACATAACAATAATAATGTAAGGGCACAATAATAACAATAGTGGGCCTCTATGGGGCACAATAGTAACAATATGGGCACTACATGGGTACATCAATATAGTAAGGTAGTTGTACTAATAAAAATAAGGGATTACACTAATAGTATAGGGGCCTAACAAGGTGGAGCCAAGTCTACCACTTGCACATCCATTGGTTGTTCGAGAATGGACTCACGAGACTCACTTGCAAACAGAGTGGGGTTGACCAAAGATGGTTTTTGTTCAATCACTTGATCAACTAGTGAAGGATCAGGGGAAAACATCTAATTACCAACTAGAAGACAAGGATGGGAAGCTATAATGTTTTCCCACTCTTTGGAATCCTCATCTAAAAGAGGACAAAGGTGAATGGGATGATTACATTCACACAACTTACAAAGAAATTTTACTTTTCTCTTTTTCCTATGGACCTTATTAGTACTAGTTGAAGGATTATCAAGAGCATGATTGCCAAAGGCTGATGACAAAGGTTGATGTGAACCCATGGAAGACACTTCTAAGACCTTGGGAATACTTGGACAATTCCAAAGAAGGTGGTCACTCTTACATAACATGCAAGGGAATTTTACTTTATGGGGATGGTTGGAAGATTTTTCTACATCAGTTGCCTTTGTAGCAATGGATGCTTGATTGCCCACTTTCTTATTTTCTTTCTACTTTTCATCATCTTCTTCTTCTTCTTCTTCTTTTTAGCTTCTTCGCTACTAGAATCCAAACTTTCACCAAGAAAAGAGGAAGAACGAGGTGAAGAAATAGGCAAAGTAGGTGGGGGGTAAAATTTCGGATCAACATGAGGTTGATGTTGCTGAGTTGAAAGAGAACTCAGTTGAAAATAAGTTTGGACACTCGGAATCATCAAGGTCGAATATAACCAAACTAGCATACCAATAGTCAATCCAGGAAGGGACAACATTACCATATATGGAGCACCAGTACTTCCAAAAGAAGGAAAAGAACTAAGATTCTTGTTAGAGGGGCTTCCTTGACTAGTAGACTCAGGAAATGTTTCCATTGGTATCAACCTAAGATCTACTAAGTATTATTTCCAAAAGAAGGATGTTTTTCTGTGGTCAATTAATTATTTTAGAAATTAACAAAACAAAACCAAAAAAAAAAGGGTAAGCTAAGCAAGAGGGTTTACTAAGTATCTGTAAACTGAAATATACACCTTATCTGAAACTAAGGACTTATTGTATGGCAACCGATCTCACTGAATGTCGTGTTCAGTGTATCACGTTTACAAGGCGGATGAATTAGTTATGTGTGGCTAAAGGACAACAACCTAGTGGGGTCTCCCAATATACACTTGATGGTACAGGGAGCACACATCTGTGTTAGTATTCTCTAATGCATAACCATTCAGTTAGAGAGTTCTGATATACTTGTCTTGTAGTGGCTACAACCACCCTCTAAAATTTTTCCGTAGCTGCATTTTCGAGCCTCCCTACCGACCATCCCAAAAAACATGTCTTGCATTGTCAAGCACATTACCTTCAATTGTTTCATAGAGTCTTATCAGCCTGTGCATGTAAGTTTGTTCCAACTCCTTCATAGGCTGATTTCCAGACTTAGTGTTAGTTGCTGGTCGAACAACTCCCTTTGGAAATTGTATATTTCTAGAGGGGAACCAGCGTTACCTCCATAAATTGCGTAATCCTAGCTGGACACCCAACTGGGCTCTAGAATTTCACAATTTGTCGTGACAATCTTGCTCTAAAAAATTGCGCAATTCATCCCAGGATAGCTACTGAGCCCAGAAATTGTGAAATTCCGGGAAGCAATCACCTACTGCTCTAGAAATTGCATAATCCCTCTCAGACAGCTAGCCCAACAGCTAGTAGAAATTGCGCAAATCATTCAGGTAGCCTGTTGGGCTCAGTAATTTTGTAATGCAGTCAAATAGGATTCCTTGAGAAAATTCCATAGTCTGACCCAAGACAGTTGCTCAACCCAAAAATTGCCCAATCCTTGGAGACAGTAACCTGTTCCTCCCATAAATTGCACAATCCCTCTGGGACAACCATCTCTGCTCAACCCAAAAGCTACAAAAATCCCTCTCCCGGGCTCGTAGACCGATGCATATGCCTTCAGGTTGACTGGTTCCCTCTGGGACTGAGAAAAACTGATTTGCATGCATGGACTACTTTTTCCAAGGCAACATGCGAAGGCATCCCTAGATTTATGGATCTATTTTTAGCAGTTGGAGCTCACATGTAAGTATCATTTCAGAAACCTCCCGCCAAATGTCACTTTTCCTATATTTGTGGCATGCACATCATAACATCGATTTTATAAAAACTTATGAACCAAATGTTGCAGAGCTCATTCCTCACATCAATATTGTAGCTCTGACATCCTACATTACATCTAGGAGTCATCGACACATTTAGGTTAGTTGTTTTAGGGTAAGCCCACTTTGTGTGTCTTGTGCTACGTTTTTGTCATTTTTTTTTGTTTCGACTTATGTGAATGATGTTTTCTTTATTTTTTTGAATGATTGTTGTCAGTTGCATGCATGTTAGCTTGTACAAGCATTGTTTCAGTTTTTGTTCGCATCTCACTGTTGTCGCATGCATGAAATTGTTTTTGCACCGATGGTTGTTATCTCGGCTACATTTTTCACACACATGCATACTTCCATTTTCTGTTTTCATGCATAATAATTCACGCTTGTTTGCATTCATCTCATCATGCATTCAAACTTCTCATGTTTTTAGTCACCCTTTAGATGGTCTAGGTTGCCTTGGCCCAGACTGTGCCTTTCCTGGCTAGCACTATGCATTTTTGGAAGCAAAGGCTTTGCATTCCCTCCAAAAATTACGCAATTTTTTCCCAACACTGACCTCCAAGCTTGCATTATACAATTCTTGGAGGCAGTGTCCTACTGGCCCTAGAAAATATGTAATGTAGTTCGCTGGTTGCATGTCATTGCTAACTGAAATTGCACATTACATAGTTTCAGTCCTCAACAGGCTAGTTTGTACTATGCATTGTGTAGTTCTAGTAGTCAGCTAGCCTCTTGACAACCTGAACTATGCCTTGTGTAGTTTTGGTAGTTAGTATGCTGACCTCCTAGTGGAAATTGTGTAACCTTCACAATCAATCACATATCTATATTGCAAGTCAGTCCTCAAGTTTTTTCGGCTTTCAACTAACAAATTTCTTGCCATGAGTGTTGTTGTTTCTCTAGGCATCACAAGTGTTCATTTGTCTCTCAGAAGCACAAATACAATGGAATTTAGGAGAGCAGAGTCAAAGGACACCATTGGGAGCACAACGGGGGTTCCGCCCAAGTAAGTGTTTATGAGATTGCCTACCTATGAAGATATCAAATTGTTCATAGACAAGAACATCAAGATAATATGGTAGCATGACTATAGCGAGCAACACCATCAAAAACAACAGAAGAAAGCACGCCTGCACGCGACAAATGCAAGAGGAAGTTTGTTGACAGCATATAGGCAGAGCAAAGCTACAAGTTAAAAGTAGATACACTCATGATGACAACAGCTTTGGAGATTAAGGCTATGAGGTGACAAAGAAACACAAAGATCGCATGAAGGTAGAGAGAGAAATAGAGAAGGATTTGCATGTGCTGAAGAAACAAATCAAGGAATAACAAGAGCTACACAGATGAGAGAATGAGATACAACATGAACAAGTACAATAGGGGGCGTAACATGCATAGACGAATGAAACTGTGGCCATACAAGTTATAGATCCATCCCAACATCTAGCTCAGAGTATACAAGGTAAGAATATTTGTTGATCACATGTAAGGGAATTCAACAAAATGCATGCATGTGATTACACCCATCCGCACACTCACCGAGGTGAAGACAAGAAGCAAGTTCGACTTGAGTTGAACATGTATTTTGACAAGTTGATGTGCATGTCCACGAGCATGTGCTTTGAGATTAGCACAAACATTATACATCAGTATGTTTTCGGCCCAACGACACCTAGGACGAAAATGCATATGTTATCAGATGAGTTGGATAGAGGAGCCATATCAGTGTACCCAGATGCAATGGAGGAAAGAGTTCACTTTCAGTCGGATGTCACCATTGAGTGCTCGAACACCACCATGGACCACCAAGCTTTGCATAAGTTTTCCATGGTTGACCACCATGAGGATGTCAAAGAGTTGGTCATCCCACATATGTCTGAGTCTTAGTGATGTCTTGCATGGCTTTTCGAAGCTATTCCATCCCACATGGGTACATGTGCATTCTAATGTAACATCATGTACAGTGAAATTCCAAGTGTCAATAATTAGATGTAACAATCATGTAGTAGGTGAAGAGTCATGAGGGTATATGAAGAGTCACAAAGGGGAATGTCTAGGGTCACCCCACACTTTGATATAAATAGAACCTCATAACTCATTATAAAGGCTTTTGGTTAGCCAAGCTTCTGATAGGAGTATCTTAGAGAAAGCTTGGAGAGTATTGTAACGAGCCTTGGATTCTCCACTATGCAAAGCTAGTATATCTCTTTGGAGGAGCAGGTGGCAGTGACTGTAACATTCTGCTCTCGGAACTAGTGGTTGGTCACGGTTGTAATGTATGACTGGAACTTAAACTTCTTAATATAACAGAGCCAGAACATTTCATGCATATGTTGTATTGTATTTCATTTATCTTGTTTAATCTATATGATATATATATTTGTTTGCTTGCGCATGCATGTGTAGCTATTTTCTGTATATGTATATATGAATCTTATTGAAATGTGTTGTTGGTTTAACCATCACTTTAGATTGCTAGCTCACTTTCCTTCCTGTTTGTGATGAATCTTAACTCTTTTGTTCCCTTCTTAACTCTCTACTTTCACAGGTTAGGATCTTCACTGCACAAATGTTCATCCCAAAGCTTAGGATGTTCACTGCAATATCCTCTGAGTAACTGGATCACTGTCCTGTTATTACTTTTGTGTGGCCATCAGTTTTTGGATGAAAAGTTGTGCTTTTCTTCAGTTTGGTGTCCATCAGTTCTCATCGATATGTCCAAAACTTCCCCACAAATCGGTTGTCTCGATCAGATATAATGGAAGTGGGTAATCCAAAATGAACCTGTACATGTTCAAAGAACAGTTTTGCAGTTTGTTCGGTTGTAATCTATTTCTTACAAGGTATCAAAATACACATTTTGCTGAACCTATCCACAATAAGATATAGATAATCATGACCTTTCCTAGATTTAGGCATTCCTCCAACAAAATCCATGGAAACACTTTCCAAAGGGTGAGAAGGAACTGGTAATGGACTGTATAAGCCTATTTTTTTATTGTTGGGCTTGCTTTTAGCACAAATAATACACCCTCTTACATATCTAGAAATTGTCTCATTCATTTTTGGCTAATAAAAAAATCTTTGCAGCTGTGGAACTTTTTTACTTACCCCAAAGTGACCTGATATTAGAGAAGTGTGTGCTTCTCGAATTATCTTTACTCTTTCAGTTTGTGGAATGCATAACTTCCCACAATGGTATAAGAGTTAGTCCTTTACATGATAATCTGATTCTTCTACTTGTTTGCCTTGATTTAAAGTTGCATATACATCTTTAAAGTCTATATCTTGAGCATATTGTTCAATGTATCTTTCATGTAGCACAGAATTATGCTTAAGTAGTAGATGCATTTATAATAGGTCTAGATAACATATCTGCAAATTTATTATGTATGCCCCTTTTATATTTGATGACTAAATGAAATTTTTGTAGAAAACCCATCCATCTATAGTGCCTTGATCGCTGCAACTTAGTTTGGGAGTGTAGATATTGAAGTGGTTGATGATCAATACGTATTACTATCTCTTTGCCCATTAAGTAATGTTTCCATGTTTTCACACTCTGAACTAATACATACAATTCTTTATCATATGTAGGAAAGTTAGCTACTGTAGGATTAAAAGTCTTAGAATGATAACATATGGGTTTACCATGCTATGTCAACATTGCTCCCATGGCTTAGTCACTGGCATTTTGTTGGATCTTAAATGGTCTTTGAGGATCAGTCAATGCTAGTACAAGTGTTGTACTAATCTTTTCTTTCAAGGTGTCAAAGGCTTTCTACTGTTTGCCTCCCCACTAAAACACCTTGTTCAAACCTGTTAAAGCATTAAAGGGAGATGGAATTGAGTAAAATTTAGAAATGGACTTCCTCCAATATTGTGTTGCTCCTAATATGCTTCTAACTTCTATAGTAGATTTGGGTTTAGGCCAATTTACAATGACTACCACCTTAGAGGGATCTATCTTCAATTCACCACCTCCTACTATATGACCCAAATAATTCAGAGATGTTTTGCCAAATTCCCATTTTGAGAGTTTAACTTGAATTTTTTCTCTTTTCAAAACATCTAGTGTTTGCTTAACATGCTTTATAGTTTCTCCCATTGTTTTTGCTAAAAATCAGAATGTCATCCAGATACACAATAACAAAATCATCAAAAAAAGGTCTGAGTACATCATTCATTAATCTCATGAAAGTAGCAGGAGCATTAGTTAAGCCAAAAGGCATAACCAGCCACTCATACAATCCCTGCTTTGTTTTGAAAGTAGTCTTACATGCATCTTGTTTTGCAACTCTGACTCGATGGTATCCATTATGCAAGTCTAGCTTGGAGAAATAAACAACTTCTTTCAATTGATCTAAAAGATCATCTATGTGAGGAAGGGGATAATGATTTTTTATTTTTATCTTATTTAGTGCTCGGTAATCAATGTACATTCTCCACAAGCCATATTTCTTCCTCACCAAAACGATTGGTGACCCACATGGTGATGTGCTAGCTCTGATGAACCCTTTCTCGAGCAACTCCTGCACCTGCTTCTTGATTTCAGCATTCTCTAAAGCTGAGAACCTGTACATTCCAATGTTAGGCAAAGGAGGATCTTGCTGCAAATAATATCATGCACTATTTCTTTTTTGGGTGGCAGACCTTTAGGTTCTTGAAATAAGATATCATACTCTGAAACAACCTTTTGTAAATCAGCTTGTTGTTTAGCATTACAACCCTCAAATACATTGGTTTTTTTAGGTTTCTTTTCCTTTACAACCATCAGTAAGAATGGTTTGGATGAATTTGTCATTCGTTTCATCTGCCCTGAGTTTATGAGAGTATAATTATTCTTGATCTTATGAGCTCTTACAAAGTATTCGATTCCGTCTTTAACAAGTAGATACTTGTTCTCAACTCTATAGAAAATAGCTTTTCTATCATACAAGTAAGGACTTCCTAAAACAATTCCACATATATCCAAAGGAATTATGTCTAACTCAACCTCATCTACAAATGCTGACCCAAAAGAAAACTTGAGTTTGCACTGTCTAGTCGCAAGTAGTTGTGATTATCATTCAACCATCCTAATGGGTATGGTTTCTTGTGAGGTGTAGTTGCTAATCCCAACTTCTTTACAATTGCTTCATAATTTAAATTTACTTTTGAGCCACTATGAAACAAAGTATCAATCTTTTGATGTTTGGAAATAAATCGAATATGGAAAAGCTCATGCCTTTTTCTCTCATTTTCTTCATCAGTAATAGATTGTGCAGAATTACTCATAGATGCTTTAGAATTATTACCTCTTATACATGTGGCTGCAATGGTTGTTTCATCTCCTGAGTATGACCCCAAATCTTTCTGAATAGCTGCAACAGTCTTCTTCTTCTTGCCCTCGAACTTCTTAGGTCTCAACTCTGGATGCAGAATCCAACAATGCTCATCATCATGCCCATCCTTTTTACAGTGAGTGAATAAAAATCTTCTTTTCTGTGCAGTGTTAGCCTTCCTTGCTTTCCATTTCTACTTTCTTTCCTCCTTATTCTTTCTTGCGGTGGGTTGGGATGATCCCCCAAATTCTAGATTTCCATTCTTTCCTCCAGCTTCTAGATGAGTAGCTTGTACACACACGTCATCTATACTAGTGGGATTAAACATGAGGATAATATGCCTCATGTAGCTATGTAGAACACCAATGTACTTCAACAGAGTCTCTGGTGAGTCTAATGAGATTCCTAGAATCAATGCTCTCTTTCTAAATTCTTGAGTGTACCCTTGCACACTGCCATTTCAACTATCGAAGATTTCACAAACTCATCATGGCTTATTGCATGTAGGCCAATGGATAGAATTGTTTTTTGATTGCAGAAACAAATTCACTCCAAACAGAGATAGTCTTACCATGTCTCTTCATATCAACTTGGTTCTTTCCTTCCCACCAAACCAAGGCAGTGCCTCCAAGGTGTAGGCTTTCCAGCTGAATCTTACTCTTGTCTGAATCGGTGCTCTGTACTCTGAAATAAACATCAATTTGTCTAATCCAATTGTCCAACTTTTCTGCATTTAACTCTCCATCATATATAGGTAAATCAAATTTAACATCTAGTTTGATCAAAGATACTTTATTTTTGTGTTCAGGGCTATTATAGGTGTGAGAAATCTTTCCTCTTTCCATTTTCCTTTTGAGTGGTCATGGAAGTGAGACTCATCTTCTCTTTTGTCTTTTTTAGAGCCTGATGAATCTTCATCCTTGTGATTTCTAAAGTCCCTATACATTTCTTCTACCATGGACTTTATGGCTAGGAAACTTTCTATGAATTCCGGGTTTGGCCCCATAGAACCTTCCTCTGACATTGTCTTCCAAGGATAGACTCTCCTAATTTCAGGATTAGTTTCAACCAACTCTCTTTCTCCTAATTTGAGCTTTGATCTAGTCAGCATTCAACAGCTACCAACACAAGCTTGTCTAACCTTACAACCTAAAGCTCTGATACCACTTGATCTGAAAATCACTCTTGAGTCACCTTAGTTAATTAATGAATTAATGAAGGTATTATAGACTCATGTGTTAGTGTGTGTCTATGTTATTTTAGGTAACGGATCAATTAGATTACAAAATACAAAGACACTGGAAAATGGAAAACAACAAGAGAAACATGGTAAGAATATACAAGAACACAACAATTAATAAGGATTTCACCCTATCCTCCAGGGATACGTCTCTGGTCTAGCTTTCAGCGGTGGCCTTCTTTTATTTTCTCTTTAAAATAGAATTTTAGAATAAGGAGCTCAATCTGAGTCTCCTGAAACTGAATTTCTTGGCAGGGTGGTTCTTAGATTCCCCAAGCTACTAGAGTACATAGACTCTTTTCCTATCCAAGTCTTGAACTCTGTGGTCTTTAATGGGAGGAGCCCATTGTGGTGCTCTATTCCTGATATATCTTCTCAGGGATTGCTTGAACCTCTTAAGATTTATGCCTTCTCGATGATGCCTTAGGTCAGCTCGGCTCTCTATCTTCTACTTCTTACTTCACTGTCTTTTCTTTGCTCTCGCTCTCTATGTCTTCTTCCTCTCTTCCTCTCTCTTTGTGTTTGTTTTTCTATTCATGGCTTTAAAGCCAATCTATCTCGTGACTGCTCGCTTCCTCTTCTGCCCCATTGGATCACCCCCTCCTGCTTGCTTGGAGTTCCCTGTCTTTGTGTCATCATCAACGCCTCACAGGAAGTGGCCACTTGTCCTCTCACGAACTGCACCAACTCTTCCTCGTCCATTTGGTTTCCCAGTTACATTGTGGTATGACTCATCCGCAAACTCAGTGGTCAAATTAGACTTTAAAATTTTATGTGTCGCAGCTTAATTCCCCTATCAAATCCGATTTCTCCATCAGGCTGATCTCTGTCGTCAGATCTGGAGCCCCCAGATCCTACGACATTTGCTCATTTCCCATGGTTGACTTACTCGACCATTACTGTGTGATGATTGGTGGTTTTCTCTCTCATCCACCGAACGGGCATTGGGCGCTGAATGGAATTGTTCGTTTTTCTCCAAGTCCACTTACTGCCCAAGGATGCCCTCGATATACCACCGGTTTTGGAGCATGGGACCTACCTTTCGGCTTAGCACTTTCCCTACGGTTTCTCAGCTTCCATGCTACTGAGCACTTCGGAGTCTTTCCTTCTCAAGGGGTTTTTCCCAGCAATTAGAAATGCCCTCTATTTCCCAATTCAGGCTTACCAACGACCATTTTTTCCTCCTGTGCAGTCTCCATGGGCCTCGGTCAGCAGGCTTTAACTAAGGTCCTCGTTGTTCCTTGCTGGCTACAAACTGCCACTGTCCCGAGGTATTCCTGATCACTCCGTGTTCATAAATTCAAAGTTTGTCTTGTCTTGATACAGTCATGGCATTTGATAATCTTCATGGATCCAATTCAGATCAGAAAACCATCACGTCTATATAGACAGTCATTCCTCCCAAAGTAATAGGTAAATTAGGAAGGATCCCTAACTATTGACTAGTTACTCTATTAAAATCTAACAGATTTTGGTTGATGGGGAGAAGCTGTGGATAACCTAAATCCTGCTAAGTAGTTGAGGAAAGAATGCTAACAGATGCGCCCCCATCTATGACTATGCTAGGTATGACCATATTGTAATCATGTACTATAATCTAGAAAGGCACATAAGACAAAAGATGATATCCTTCCAGTCGAATCCAATCAAAATAAGTGACTAAAATACTTGGAGGGGGTGTCGTAGGAACAAGAGAGATACCCTATTTCTCTATGGGAACATGAGAATTTCTCTCATCCACCTCGGGAATGTGATTATTTCCCTCTAGTTCATTTGAAAATGAAGAAACTAGAACAACCTGAGTAGTACGAGGTTCACTCTTTACCAGAAAGCTACGATTAACTAAAGGGTGTTATGAAACTAGCTCACAAAACGATAGAAAATATAGATCAACTCCTTATAATTCAGCCTCTTCGAGGGGGTAACCTCCTTTACATTACACAAATGAACAATTCTTCGATGATTGAAATGAAAATACCTCCTTTCTATACATAGGTGTCTAAGGGGTCACAATGTAATCAGAGCCGACATAACAATAATAAAGTAAGGGCACAATAATAACATTAATGGGCTTCTATGGGGCACAATAGTAACAATATGGGCACTACATGGGTACATAAATATAATAAGGGGGTTTTACTAATAACAATAAGGGGTTACGCTAGTAGTATAGGGGCCTAACATGCCCCTCTCCTTCAAAACGTGTTGTCCTCAATGTTTGAGTAGTTCTTGATGCTTTTGTATAAAATTCTTGTCCTTCCATGTGGAATATTCAATGGGTAAGTTCTTCTACTTGATGAGATACTCTAAAATTGATCGATTTTGTAGCTATTGGGTTCTTGTTTCTATGAATTCTCTCAGTTCCAATATGATTTTTCCTTCCTCTTCAATTTCTTGCAATATTGTTTAAATTGGGATCTTTTGCAACTTTTGAATATGTGGCCATACTTCTTCATCCTTCATCCATTCATCCCTTGCTTCTTTTATCCAATTTGGTTAGATAATAGAAAGAGAACAAAATAATGCTTCCACATCCTCATCCTTTCTTGAGAATGAATCTGCAACAAAATTTTTCTTCCATTTTCTATAGTTGATGTCGAAGTCATAACCCAACATAATTGTGACACATTTTTTTTGTTCTTCAAAAGATTATAGTTGTTCCAAAATTTATTTAAGACTATCATGATCCATTTTTACCTTGAAGTGTCTTCCCATTCAGTAAGGTTGCCATTTCTTAAGTGCATGTAGTATTGCCAACATTTCCTTCTCATAAATAGCTTTCTTGAGAGGTAGCAGTAAAAATACCCAATCACCTACATCAAAGCATTTTTCACTACGATGTTGATTTACCTATTGTTTCATTCGATTTTTCACCAAAGTGGCATTATCCTTTAAAAGTTGGAGAACTTGTTGTTGATGCTCAATGTGATCTTTCACTGCTTGAACATTTTTCTTTTTGATATGTCCTTCTATCCTTAGAGTTTGAGGAGTGGTAATTTCTTCCAATCCTTTACAAGATATGGTCGGATTCATTTCTTGATGCTCGATGTGATCTTTCACTTCTTGAACATTTTTCTTCTTGATATGTCCTTCTATCTTGATAGTTTGAGGAGTGGTAATTTCGACCAATGAATTAAAAGATATGGTTGGATTCATTTCTTCTTTCTTGATGTGATCTTTCACTTCTTGCACCTTTTTCTTCTTGATATGTCCTTCTATCTTGAGAGTTTGAGGAGTGGTAATTCTTGCAATGCTTTACAAGATATGGTCTGATTCATTTCTTGATGATTGATGTGATCTTTCACTTCTTGAACATTTTTCTTCTTGATATGTCCTTCTATCTTGATAGTTTGAGGAGTGGTAATTTCGACCAATGAATTACAAGATATGGTTGGATTAATTTCTTCTTTCTTGATGTGATCTTTCACTTCTTGCACCTTTTTCTTCTTGATATGTCCTTCTATCTTGAGAGTTT
>APFE030743358.1:0-11285 GCA_000404065.3 Pinus taeda
TCTTCTGCATATTGTTTTATGTTCTATCTACTTTTACTGTCAATGTGATTAATGGGTAATGCGATTGCTACTGGAAATCTAAATTGCAAATTGTTATTGGGTTGGTTAAAGAGCATTGAAGTAATTATGCTAAGCATAGAACATACCATTGTTAACTAAAATTAACAAGAGTCCAAACACAGCCCAATAGGTTAGTTCAATGGTTCAATTTGTTGAAGTCTTTGATTCTAGTCCAATTGATTTTGAGTTTGACCAAAGGCAATTGGACTGGCAATTGCATTCTCCTTTTAGAACTCACATGATTTTCTTTGGCTTTCTATATTTTGTTAAATTGTTATTATTCTTTAATATTTTCCAAATCGTGAAGTCAAATCTCCTACTAAAAAGTCTAACTTTCAATGTTGAATTACTAACCCTTATCTCTAGTTCCATCTTTCAATCGTTTAGCTTGTTTTCATTTCACACACATTTGTGGACATATAAGTCTTATAAGTTGAATGATAATTGTGTAGAAGTACTTCTCTATGGTCTCTAGGTCATTCATGAGGATTACTATCATCATGCAAGTCATTCTTATAGGAAGATGACTATTGTATCCCTCCTTATTTGACAAGGACAAGTGTATCTTTGATCATTGTATTGATCAAACCAGAGTTTAAAGCTTTTTTAATCATTTATTTTAGTATTTTTAATATGTTGTTTTAAACGGTGATAGGACCGATTGCTCATAGCCTCGTACATAATTTGTGGCCTCATGCATGATGCATGTGTTCTATCCCTTTTTTATATTTGTCATTTTAAATGTTTTTATTTTCTTGGTATAAGTTTTGATGAAATTCTAATTTTCATAAATTAGTGTTCAGTGATAGTGGATGTTGGAGCAGACAATGTGAGTGGGTAAATCAGTAATCACTAAGTGAGCAACAAAGCTTTCCAAATTCTCAGTTTTAGTTCCAGTGTTCAAATGCATTTTTTTAGTCAATATGCATGTTTTAGTCTTTAAACTATAGATCTCAGTGTCTCACTACTTACTAGCTCAGAACCTTGGTCCTTTTAGAGTTTCATTTTTAAAACTAATTAACGTAAATAAATAAAAAATTGAAAATGCAGAACCGTTAGGCTTCATTCAATGGCACCTTCAAAATCAATTGTTGAGGCATGGAAATATGTCAAAAGAGAAGAAAAAGATATTTTATGTCAATTATGTGGATATCAATTCACTAGCTCTTTAACAAGAGCAGTGGATCACCTCCTTAGTATTAGCAATGGAAGTTGAAGTGGTGTTGAAGGTTGCACTAGATATCTAAGGAGTGAAAAAATGAAGTGGAGAAGACTATTACAGTTTAAAGATGAAAAGGTAAAAAAGGGAGAAGAAAAGGCAGCAAATCGAGAGGGAGATTGCGATGCCTTCCTCAAACACCATTCATTTTGCATCAATCATTGGTGCCTCAAGTTCTACTCCAACAAAAATAGGTGGAACCATAACATTAAATCAATTCAGGGAACCTATGGAGAAACAAAAAGTTGATGATGTTATTGCAAATTTTTTATGCATGTGCAATTCCCTTTAATGTGGCCGAAAGTCCCTATTTTAAAAATGCATTAAAAAAGACCATTGATTTTGGCAATGGCTATGTTCCTCCCGGATTTGAGGCTTTAAGGGCCACTTTACTAAAGAAAACAAGAGACAAAGTGACAAACAAGTTGGTTCAGGTTGAATAGCCTTCGAAGTATACAAGATGCACCATTGATCAATGTGCTTGTTTATTGTCCTCAAGGGGTTTTTTTATGTATTTAATGAAATGGATCAAGTGAAGATAACAAAATTTATTTCCAAAATTTTGGATGGAGTAACTCAAGAGGTTGGGGAGGAAAATATGGTCGAAGTTGTCCAAGGAAATGCATCAAATTGTGGTGGTGCAGGGAAGATGATTATGGAGAAGTATACAAATATTTATTGGACCCCTTGTGCAGCTCACCACTTGGATTTATTGTTGCATGATCTAGCCAAATTTCCTTAGTTCAATGAGACAATTTGAAGAGTCAAAATAGCTACGAACTTCATCATCAACTATCATCTCACTTTGATAGGAAAAATGCATCTAAAGAGTTGTTGATGCCTTGTGATACAAGATTTGACACCTTTTGTATTACTCTAAAAAGAGTTGTTGAGGAAAAAACAAGCCTAAGAGTTGTTTTTTGCACTACTGAGTGTGAGAGATCTCACCTTTCAAAAGAAACGAAGGAAGAAAATGTGGAACAAATAGTGTTTAGCAGTAGCTTTTGGGAAATTGTTGACAAGATTTTAAAAATGTGTGGTTCGATCGTTGATGTGTTTCGCATGGTTGATGGTGACAAACCACGCATGGGTTTTGTTTATAAGAGCATGGATCATTGCAACGAAGCCATTGCAAGTGATTTTTAATAATGTGGAAGTTGATTAGTGAAAGATATGGGAGGTAATTGATCAAAGATGGAAGATGGATGATGCATCGTCCTTAACATGCAACCACATGTTATTTGGACCCTAGATTGTTTGGGATATGAAGACATCAAGATGAAGAAGTCATGAATGGACTTTATGAGGCTATAGACAAGCTAAATCTACATCCCTCAATTGCAACTTTGGTTAGATCTCAGTTGAGGGCATACATTCTAGAAGGGATATTTGGAACAAAAGCAGCAAAGTATGATAGGAGCATAAGCGATCCAGAAATATGGTGGGACTTTATGCATCAGGCACCCTATAGTGCCTTAAGCTAGGGATCAAATGCATTAGCATGTGAAAGGAATTGGAGTTCCTTTGACCATATTCATTCCATAAAAAGAAATAGATTGTTATTTGGAGATTAGAAGATCTTGTTCATGATTGCAATAACTTGAGTTGCCTTTAAATAATGTGGCTAAATATTCATCCAATTCTTCTACTCAATGGATCAATCTTATTCTAGATACATCAAGGGATGAAGATTATTTTCAGATTGAGAGTGATAAAGCTAATGTTGAATCTAGTGGTGATCATGCTTCTAGTGGATTCACAACCCCTGGTGCTCTTGATGATATATAACCTTTTGTTGTAACAAGTAGGCCACGGGAACCTCAAGAATAAAACTTATGTTCTCATTTCATTTTTCTTTTTGCATTATCAATTTTCTAAAGCTTTTCTATGTTATGTTCATGTTTTTAATATTATGCTTCATAAACTTGTTTCTAGACTTTGAACAAGATGTGTTTTCGAAACATATGTTTAATGATTAATCGTGTTGCCAACTTGGCATGCTATTTTTATTTCTACCATATGTGTTTCATGACAATATAGAATTATATATTTTTATATATTTTCAAATTTCTCGTATGTCAAACTTAATGCTGAACTTTATCCACAAAATTTTAACTATCAAACTTTTGTTGAACTTCAAAGTCCGTGAACTCAAACACGAACGAGGTGACTTAGGTTCCAAAATCCAACTAAACCAACCAAGTTAGAAGCAACATAACTATTACTTGCTCCTAACCCAAAAAGGATAAAGTCAGCTTAATTACCAGACTTAGACGAATCTACTTGCACCAGCAACTCTGACTCAGTGCATTCCCATAAGGATCAAATCAACCGGTTGATCGTTGACAAAGTTAGTCATCGAGTCTAGTTTGAAAGTTTTACTCAGACTTCTGCGTCAAACGCAACGTCGCAAACTTCGCCCAAGTTGACTTGCCAAATTTGGCTAGTCGACTCAACTCCGGAGTCTAGCTTGTTTGAAATTTTACTGGATTTGCAAGTCGACTCGAGTCCAGCCCATTAGTCCAATATTTTTTGACAAATCTAGTGTATTTGCCAATTAAATTCGCAAGTTTTACCGAATTGACTTCTTTAGAAGTGTATTTGTAATATTTTTTATGTGCAGTCTTGCTCAGAACTCTTAGCAAACTCTTGATTCGGGGGACAAACCGAAGCCAAGTCCGATGCCATTGAATTCAAGATTTACCCAAAATGACAGAATGTACAAAATGTCCTTCTGGCCTCCTTGTGACTACAAGGAGGCCAGAAGGACATGACTACAAGGAGGCCAGAAGGACATTTTGTACATTCTGTCATTTTGGGTAAATCTTGAATTCAATGGCATCGGACAATCAGGCGTGGCAAAGTACCTATTCTTTAAATTCATCAAAGAAATGAATAAATTTATAAATGGCAACTGGTCAAAGATTATTCTATGGGGCTAGTCTAGTTGCTGAAAGCGGTATGCTACTAATTTCTGTTGCTCAGTCAAGGTTCGTTATGTTCGCCACCTGTGTAGCACCTATTGTAGTATCTCACATGGGATAGTTAGTTGTCATTTCCTAGTGGTGTTCAGTGGAAGCATTTCAATCCAAAAAAATTATATCATACAGATGTTGCACTTATTTCAGACCAAAGAGGTCCTGAAAACTTGTTCAGACTACATAC
The DNA here is from genome assembly GCA_000404065.3 of Pinus taeda. NCBI lineage: Eukaryota > Viridiplantae > Streptophyta > Pinopsida > Pinales > Pinaceae > Pinus > Pinus taeda. The sequence continues at coordinate 4,445 of APFE030743358.1, forward strand.
AGCAAATCCGGAGAAATATCAACTCGGCACTCAATTCTAGACAGCTGAAAGGAGAAAAAGATAGCAATTAAGATCATAAATGCTATGCTGAAAAAATCAGGCGGCCACATGGTGAGCGCAACACCTCGTATGCTATGGCGCGGTTGAGGAAAGGTACAGATGCCTCGGGCGCAAGCTTGATGGCCTGAGACAAATCGTTGGTAGCTTCATCGAATTTATCCATGGAAAGCCTCACGCTCCCTCTGTTAGACCATACGCTGGCATCCTCGGGGTCTTCTTCGATGAGCTCCGTGAATATTCTCTCGGAATTCTCCAGATCGCCAGCCACGGCAGCCCTGAGGGCCTCCTGGAGCTTGGGATTCTCCACATCTTTTAGCCTCACGCGTTTCGAAACCGCAGCCCTAGCCACGTGACCGTAGTTCCTCTGCGCGCAGAAGAGCGCCGAGATAAACCCCATCACGAGGCGCCTCTTGACGCTATGAGGCTTTTCTTGGAGGCGGCAGGATACGAACTCCCGCTCGTCTTCGACATTGTCGACTGCAAAACTCATTGGCTGGGGGTTGGAGTGGGAGCATACGAGATTCGATCCCAGGGTGGCTGTGGTCTGCCTGAGCAGCTTTCTTTTCATCAAAGAAGGATATCGGCATCGGTTTGGCGTTGTTCGTCGGAAAAGCCTCCTTTGCGGGTCTGTGCCCGGGAATGTCCCGACCATGGAAGCCGAGGTGGTGGGAGCGAATATGCAGAGCATTGTGAAGCCCCAGAGATTCGAACTCAGTACCCCGTGGATCTCGGCCCGTTTATCTTTGGGCGGGATAAGTAACTGGATAAGGATTTTTTTTTTTTTTTTTACATAATAAGAGGAAACATTTTCTAATCATCGTTCCACTAGATTTGGGGTGTTTAAGGCTCGGGTTTATATGCGTTAGTCGTTTCAATGTCATGGTTCCCCTTGCTTAAATGCAAGTTTGTGGTGGATGTGTACTAGTAGTCGTTTCAATTTCATAATGTATAATTTATTATTTATTATTTTTGCTTGTGATTATTATTTATGTGATATCATGAGTGATGTTTTAATAATATGTTATTATTATTTATTTATTTTTATTTTGGTGATTATGTTATATTTATATTTTATTTAGTGATTTTTATTCTAATTTTTCTCGAGATAAGATGATACTGGTTAATTGAATTAAAAAGATGTTGTCTATAAACATTATATAGGAATAATTTGGTTTTTATTTAATCAACATATTTAAGATGTGGTGGTCATTTCCTAAGAATGTATCTACTTTATTAAATCATGCAAGTTGGCAGCGTGTCTAATGAGAATTGATCTGACTAAGGTATATGATTGCGTCCACAGAGAATTCCTTAAGTTGATTTCACACAAAATCAGATTCACTCGCAGGCTCATAGACTGGATAATGGCTTGTATTTCTTCAGCAAACCTGGTTGTTCTCATTAATGGGATTTTGACTGACTTATTCAGGGTCACACGGGGTCTTTGACAGGGATGTGCGCTATCGTCATTGTTATTTATATTAGTCATAAATGGGCTAAGCAGGGGTATCAGAAAACCCAGATCAATGGGGTCAATTGTTGGGTGCATAGTCACAAGATGCATTTAGATTACACACCTCATGTTTGTCGATGATGTTCTCTTTACTGGGGAAATCAGTATAAATGAATGGAGGGCTTTTCACTATATACGCACTAGATTTAGGGATGCGTCGGGGCTCATAATGAACAAAGAGAAATCAAAATCCGTCACTGATAGGTTGGAAGTGGAGGTCGTATGGGAGATTGCCAATATATTTGAGGTTAAGTGAGCAACTTGTCTAGTGGTTTCAGATATTTGGGCTTCCTTCTAAAGCCAAACAAGTATGAGTGCCAAGAATGGGATTGGCTAATTAATAAGTTTAAAAAAACAAACTCTTTGGGATCATAAGTGGATGACCCTAGAAGATTGACTGATCATGATCAAATATGCCATGTAGGGTATATCGGTTTATTGGATGCACCTTTTTAAACTACCCAAAGTGATTACCAAAAGAATAGATATGATAATAGCTAACTTTCTTTAGGTAGGCATAGACAAACAAAATAAAATTCATTTGGTTAGGTTGAAGGTTATCTATCAGAATGTGGCCTTTGGAGGATGGGGGCATTAGAGCTACAAAAAGTTTTAACCATACACAATTTGTCAAAAAAAAATTGGCAAGTATTTAATGGGGCAGGTTTATGGTAATAGGTTGTTTGTGAGAGATATCTTAATACCTTGTAACTTAAGGTATGGATCAGTGAAGGCGCTCTTGAAAAGAAGGATGATTCATTCATATGGAGAAGCATGATGCAAGCTAAGCATTAGCTTATGGGCAGCTTGTGTTGGGAGGTCAACAAGGGCGACAAGATTGTTGTTGGCCTCGCGATCATTAAAGGTATTGAAGGCTCACATTTACTCCCTGCCCCTATCATCAACTTCTTACATCAGTTAGGCATCCACATGCTTAGCCACCTGGCAAGCCACAGACAAGCCACATATCCCATCCTATGTTGGCCGAATTCCAATGACCTTGGGATCTCGAAGGCTCTTGTGGTAGAGTGGGATCGGTATAGATGTGAGATCAGTCATGTGGACATTATGTTCACTGAGAAGGTGGACATTCTGGCATGGGGAGGGCACAAGTATCCAGGGCATTTTTTGGTCAAAGAAACCTATTCATACATTACTCGGGGGAATGAACTTACGAGCTCTGCCTCTTAACTATCACAAGCATGGCAATGGGAGGTTCCATTAAAATTGAAGTGTTTCATGTGGTTGGTCTTCCTCAATCGGATCCTCGCATGGGAGAACTTTATGAGAAGGGGTTTTCAAGGTCCTAGCATTTGCTACCTTTGTGGTGGGGCGATGGAAGAGATGGAATGTTCTTTTATTAGTATGTGTCTTATTCAATGGATTACGGGACAAAAAGAATAACGGGGCCTCCCCTTCTATATCGTTTGGGGTATATGACGGAGCAGGAATGCCAAAATCTTTGAAAATATTGCTCCAAATGTGAGAAATACCAACTTGAAGATATTGAAATATTTCCAGGAGATTAGGCCTTGGTTCTCAAAGCCACAGAGGAGACTATGCAACTACACGGAGATTAGGTCATCCATGACCGTGGGTTATTTTGACAGTGTTTCATCAAATGGGATATGCGAATGTGGAGCTCATATTGTATTGAAACTCGATCAGTCCTATCAGTTCAGTTGGTTCGGGAGAGAAGGCATTGTTGGGCTCTAAATATGTCATACTATCCATTATATAAAGTTTCCATTAATAAGCCATATTCCCACATTCATGACACCTTTTATAGCAATTATACCACCAATTTCCGCTAAATATACCTCTTTTACCTTGTGCTTAATGATGATGGATTTCTTATATTTTTAATGGATAAATGTGTTTTTAACATGATTTTATCAATGATTATTTACTAATGTGATTATGTGGACAATAAGCATGTTCGGGTATGAAGATTTTGCTTATGTACTAACTCAGTAATAATCTGGCAGTTCGGTTCCAGTTTCTACACTTACATTAATGGAGAAAAAATCAAAATTATAAAATATGTTTTTCTTTCTCAAAGCATGACAAATTAGGTGTCACATGGACCTAATATGCTAGTACATCCCTTGGAATATACCCATCTCACACATGTGGGATCCTAGCGCATGATTTAAGCTAGAGCCAAAAATAGGTAACAGTTTTGAAACTGCCATGTTTTGCCTCGATTTCTGTACAAATGGTGGTGAATCTCAAGTATCCGGAAAATGGGTTTTTGCACAATATAGCAATTTACTTATATGCAAACTATTTCCAAATATTCCATACGGTTTCAAAGTTACAGCTGGTTCCTTGAAGCAGTTTTGTACAAATTTTCTAAAAAACCCAAATTTGAAGAAGCATCTAAACAGACAACTTCGGGGAAGACTTTCAAGGCCATGGAATTGAATCAAGAAATTCCAAGAGAGGTTTTTCTTGACAATATGTAAAATTAGGCTCCATAGAAACAGCTCTCCAAAATACATCATGGTCGAGAAGATATGGTTGGTTCTTTAACACCAATTTGTATAAAATTACAACAACAAAATAACAAATTTCTAAGATATTCCTCTAAAGTTGTAAATTCATTTTTTGAGTTTAGGAGATTGGGTCCTATCCTTACTCACTGGTTCTTATGTATAAATAGAGCCTCATAGGATTAATAAAGGGGATCATGAGTTTGTAATTGAATTTTTGTAAGGGAGAGAAATCATCATTTGGAATTCTTTGTAAATTGTATTTTTGTCGAAGGTTAATAAAAGTCACAATTGATGATTCATTGCGTTTTTGAAGCATTTAATCCTGTGAATTTTTAGCTACCTTGTTGGTGTGAGAAAGGGCCCATTGATCCAACTTGGTAAGTTATTGTACATTATTAGTTTATATTTCTTGTTTTTGTACTTGTTTTATTATGTATGTTAATATAGTTTTCTGATTTTGTACCTATGTTACAATCAAGCTCATACAATGAAAACAGAGTGTGGAATGTGTATGGTTAATTAGATTTGTATATATGTGATAAAGTGATTGTCTTGTATGATTGATCTTGTGTGAATTTAATAGGTGTGTGGTGCATCGGGTTTCTTAGGTCATTACAAGTAGCCTGCTCTAGGGTAGTTTTAAAATTTATTGAGATTTGTTTATTGAATTTCTAGAATTGTTTCCTTTCCAATTCCTTGTAGAATTGTTTTGAGATTTATGTTTCAAGTGTGTTGCTACAAGAACAAGTCAAGGTTCCATCTTCCGTACTTCATGAGCTAGTAAATGGAAAGACTTGACACGATTTAGTTAATTCGCAGAAACATAGTAGTTTCTAGATTGCATGTTATTTATTGGATTTCTTTCCTTGAGTAGTGTTATTTAGTTTTGAAGGGTGTGTGAAGAATAGAATAGGGAGATTCAAGTTTTTATTGTGATTGAAGCATTTACCTTTGAACCTATTTTACATTATAATTTAGATCTAAGAATGTGATTGGTGCTTGGTTAATTTATTATTTAATAGGCTTAGAATAAAATTTCCTTTCAAGTTTTTAAAGTTTGATTTTTATTCTCAACTAAATTAACTTAGACTCTAATCCTGCATTTCTTATGCTTGCATCTCTAAGTCTTACAATCCCAGATTTGATAATTAAATGTTGGAATTAGAGTACATATGATTCCACCAACATTTTTGGTGTCGTTGTCGGGGAGGAGCTAAAGGGATTAGAGCATACTTTCTTTCACAAGTTTTTTGCATGATTTTAGTTACAAGGACAACTTGGGGGCGAAGATAAAACAGTAAGATGAGAGGTAAGAATTTCTGCGTCCACTTTGGTCAGGTTGCTCCAAAGCCTTGTTGTTTCCTTATTTTTCTTTGCAAGTCTGTTTTCTTTTAGATTGATTCATGAAAGAAGAGAGGCCTAATTTGTGTGAACATATAACTCGGTGGTAGTAGGGTCTTAATAGCATGGTGGCACTTCAAGTACATGATTGGTTCACTTGAATTTGTTTTAATTGTGTTTCTTTTCTATTTATTTATGATTTTTAAGAACTCCATACACTAATCTATGTGCAAGACAAGGATTAGCAACCAACAAAATGACATTCAAGGATGATCAAGAGTTTGGAGAACTCTCTCAAATCCTAACAGTAGTTGGGATCTATGCATTTTGAGAAGAACAAATCTTGATAGTAGCCAAGAAATTATTTGCCTTCCCGGAAGCAATAGAAGAACAACAACTCCATGAATCACATCCATAGGAAGATCTTCACCCTTGCAAACTTTTTGAGGAAACTAGAGAATCATGGAGTGCATCCATTGGAGAGCAACCATTAGAACCTGAGATTGAAGAATTTTTGACATGCCTATCTACGGATCCTCTAAACACACAAGAGGATAATCATCTAATGCTAGAAGATTTGCATGGCACAGAAAAAGATGATATCCCAAATGAGCCAAATAGAGAGGTAAACCAAGAGCATTTTTATTTTATTGAAAGATGGTTTCAATAAACTATAAAACCATATTGCTCCTTCATTCCTCATTATTTCTTGACATATGTCATCGAAACAATTGGTTTCTCATACTCAAGTACACATTAAAAAATATATTCTAAACTTGAGTATGAATGCATTTTTATACCTGTTACACACACGGTTACATTGGAAATACTTCTATATTTGAGGAGAGGAATTTATTTTTCTCAAGTAGATTTGGATAGTAGATAAATAAATAAATTTTGCATATAGTAGTTAGTTTAGTTATAAAATATAGTGCAACATCTTTCTCATTTGTTTTGTACAAGTGGGAATGTTAACAATTAAAAAATACAACTAGTTGAAAATGGGAGATCTATGTTCCTATTGCATAATTCCGTTGAGGTCTCTTTCAATTGCATATTGTTTTAATGATGATTGCCATAGCAACATGGTTCAATTATTACTTTGCTTTCCCACTTATTATTTCTTTATGATAGTTAGATTTGTTTCTAGTATTTCTTTTCAATAAAGTATTTATTATCATTATGTTTGGAATCTTATGTGAAGTTGGAAATGATTGCATTACAACATCATCTAGTATTGCATACCAACTATCTGGTACCATATTTTAGCCAAACAGTACCCAAAATTTCAATTTTCAAAATTTGATACTACGTTCAATACCAGTACCCAAAATTTCAGTACTTAGTTCGGTACCGATGATCTGAAATCACCCCTAGGTGACCTCAGGAAATTAATGAAGGTATTACAGACTCATGTGCTGGTGTGTGT
>APFE030743367.1:0-34583 GCA_000404065.3 Pinus taeda
AAAAAAAAATGGGGCACACATGTGTGAAAATAAAGCTATAACTGTGAGATTTGTCTAAGGGAACTTCACCAAATAAAGAGGAGGCTCCTAATATGTAGCCAAACACAATAATCAATTGAAATTCAAGTTGTTTAACATTTATGAATATCAAGCTGTCATCCTAAGATATAGCTGAGGAAGTTTTCACAAATAAAGATGACAACATAAGATGTGGCCAACAACATCAATCACTTCAAAAAATTGTTAGAGATGATAGCACCTATTGAGGCACCAATTCAAAATGTACATGCAGTCATCGCCTTGCTTGAATTACTAGCCTAATCTTATGACAGTCTAGTCACTTCATTTCACATAGAGCCCAGATCACCATAATAATGCAAGAGAAGACATGAAAGAAATATTCAAAGGTTGATAACAAAAAACCCAGTTTTCTTTCAGCAAGTAAGAACAAGAAGTTTGAGAAAAAGGTTGTTGATCTGACACGAAAATGAGATTCACTTGCAATTATATTTTTTGTTGCTAAAATAGCAAGGTATAATTCATTTATTGCAGAAAGCAATGGCACCACACCAAAGGAGCATTGGAAAATGTTTTCAGTTGAAAAGGAGGATAAATTAAATGTAGCAACATACTTCAGGTAGTCCGAGCCTACTACTTACATCAATGCTCCACCAGTTGGTGCCGTTGCATTTTTCCATGGTCATCCTTCCTAGCAAGCATGTGAAAATTAATGTGCACCAAATTCCTCTCACAAAATTGAATATATTTGTACTCAAAATCTCACCCCAATGAAAAGCCCAAATAAATTATGCACATGGAAAAGTGCACAGGCAGGTACAATGGATGCAGGAAGCTTGCAATGGCGGTGGTTTAGGATTATCTAATTTTCATGTCCTCCATGGCTAAGTGGGTAGTACACAATCAAGCACACTGGATAGAGGAGCTTGATTTTGCAATTGTAATGGTTGTGGTTTATTGTATTTTTTTCAACTAAAAAAATTGTGTTTGGAGCAGTTTTCAGATATATATAGTTTTGCTTGAGATTGGACCGCGTTTGGAGCAATTGTTAGATATATATAATTTTGTTTGAGATTAGACCTCCCTACTTAACTATTAACCATTAAACCACATCCTGAAAACTATTGACCATGTCTGGATGGCTAAGTGGTTCATTATAAATCTGGTAACTGATTACGATGCAATGGGAAAACACCTTCAACGTCGCTCGAACCTACGCCCAAATGGAGACCTTGAATGTATCTATTTCGCCAGACACTGGGAGCTGCCAATACAGAAAATTTATAGCAGCACGGGGTGGGATTCGTATGTATGGGCCTTCCGGGCGCCCGCCAAAATGGTGGATGTCATTGTTCACAGAGTATAATTTACCTTACGCTTAGGGCACAGCCTGCTGGGATTCAACAACGCGAGCGGACCTGTGAGGTGAGCAAGCACCGTGAGCAGGAAAAATGAATGCTTGAGAGGACCTGTTCTGGTTGTGCGAATGGAGCAAATGAATGTTTGGCACTAGGGATCGTTTGAAATTGCGCGGGTGTTGGTTGCCAGCACAGCGGGTGCGAGCTCGGAGGTGGTGGGGCAAAGAAGCGTTAATTAGTGTTATATGCTATCGATTACCTTACATAATGTTATATGTTATCTATTGCCTTACGGCATTTTCTTTGCAACGTCTGGTGTAAACGCTAGTTTGTAACCCAAAGAGACTTTCCTCTTGTTTTGTTTACGGTTCAAGTTAGGAAATCTTTTTGATGCCTCATTCTAATCATGGTCTCGACTAACTGTAAATGTTTAGTATTCCACTCCACTTCCAAATCACCTACTAGAGCTGATTGTTCTACATTTTTCCACATGGTATCCCACAATTCATGTTGATCCCCATCATAAAGGCATATATGACCTTGCTTGAAGTGAAACTACCAAGTCATGGCCATTGGTAACTCCATCATATGAACACATCCAAGACTTAGCTTATAGAATAAGCAACATCATCTAGATAAATTCAAATGCTGATATATTTCGAAACATAGTTCATATGTCTCACAATGGCATTGAAATAATCTAATTTATCTCTACAAGGCATAAAACAAGAGGGAATGATGTTCCTCTACATGATTCCAATTATGCCCTCATGAAAAGTACCCTTCTCTAAGATGATAAAATATTCTAGAATGTTGGAATCTTTGATATGAGGGTTAACATGCGATATTAATATGACGTCCAGGTGTGATTGCTAATGTTGGCTTCAATTTGGAGCCAATGTTCCGTTGTGCAATGCTGAAAATACCATGTATCCACGTTCTGCAACGATTAAAGTTCCTACAAAGAATGACCTTGGAATGTGACTATGAAATTCAATTCAATTTTCATATTATAACAATAGACATCAAAGGCATCCTGAAGCCACAAAATTGCAGGAAACCACACAAGACCAAAAAATTATCCCTCTAAGATTCCTTCAAGACCAAATGAGATGTACATTTTTGATGTTTATGGTGAATTCATTCATGAAATCAAATTGATTTATGAGTAAAACATGTATATATCATAGGAAGATTCCTCTTATCATTACCCAACAACTCCAATTATGATGATTGTTCCACTATGATACTTGTTGTAATTTGAAACACCCTAAAAATCCTTGAATCAATACTTGAAAGATGACGTAAAAATTGAAATTGAACCATCTATACCTACTTACAATTTCAAAGGTAACACACCAAACTTAATGAAAATAAAACTCACTAGAAAAAGGATTCATGACTATGAACACACTAAAAAATACAGGATAACCATCCATGTAATTGGCTAATTCCTATGAAACCACTCATAATTATCCAATATCCATAGTAACTAGCCATGTAGTCAATTGACTCTATGAAATATATCCACGTGTTCAAAAAACATACAGTGTAAGCATTCTAGTGTGCAACTCATAGAAGGAATGCTCAATAATTGTAAATATGGTAGAAAATCCAAACCTTTTTTTCTGTTGACCTCTCGTGTACATCCTCCATATGTTCCTTTACTAGGTCAAGACAACTCCCACAATCCATGCAATGATTAGACTAAAAAATAGGTTTTGAAAATAAAATCATATTGAGAAACCATTACCATATCAACATTTCTTGCACTCTAGACATAAAAATAACAACTATTTGTTGAATATTTCGAATCATGATAATTAGATTTGCAATCAAAAATTAATTCATACAACTAACTAGTAACAATTGAAGATTAGGAAACGCCTATCAAAACAAACAGATTTGTGATACGAAAACATTGTATGAAATCTCCAGAGTGTAGACGCTGCATATCACAAGGTTATATCAAACTGGTGGAGAACTAAAGGTTAGATTGAAATAAACAACAACATGGAAATTCATGATAGAATAACTAGAAATATGTAGTAGCATTCACATTCTTTGCTTTTATCTATGGGAAAGAGAAATTGCACAACTTTGTATCACAAATAATATTCTGACAGCATATTTCTTCCAATATTTGGAAATAGTAATAGCGACTATTTATTGAATATTTCAACTCACTATAATCAGATATGCACTCAAAAATCAATTCCTACAACTAACAGTGGAAGAATAGGAAACACCTATGAAAACAAATAGATATGCTTAACCAAATTACTATAGGTTTTAACCCTGTATAGAAATTGCTTGCATACGAATTCTAAAACACATAAAATAAACAATGCGAGAGCATAACACATAAAACACATATACACAAAGATTTTCCCATGGATCCCAAAATCAGGACTACCAGCTTGATTTTTCATTATATTCCTTTCAATGTTACAATATATATTTATACATGCCGAAACATCCAATACAATGGATCGAAAACCATCGCATCCAAAACCATGGACTAAAAACCATAGGTAGGTTCACCCAACCTAATATAGGGTTCAAAAGAAATTTTCCCAGGGCGCTGCCTCGGACCCCATAGAGGGGGTCTACCCACCGTATGACCCCCTCGCTACAAAATCAATGCAATGAAAGGGGGCCTCCGCTCCCCTCTAACCCCCCGTTTCACTATGTAGGTTAGTCATGGAAAGAATATGGCACAACCCAACATTCTCCCACTTGTTTTCTTTCCATAGGGGGCCATAGGAGAGCTTAGTGATGAGCCCCAAAAATGGGTAACTCTTTGGACTCATTTTTCCTATTATTCTCAATTGATCCACCATTCTTTATAGTTCTATGCATGCTTTTGAATATATTTATGTTAATTTAATGAATGAGAATAGTCACTTCACCACAAAGTCTAATACATGCTTATTGCAGATTTTTGGACATCTTTTGGACAAAGGTCAAGCATTTATGAGCAAGTTGACAGCCAAATATGAAGGAGCAAGGCTATTTATTCATAGGAAGGGTGTCTCCAACACTAAATGACCCCTTCCTCGAGTTCTCCCCCATCAGATCGGAGTTCAATAGCCCACCAAAGATGATTTCAAGGGGCAGCCTAGCAGATTTTGTGAAGTGGCTGATTAACTGCAGTTTTGAGCAGCCAAGATCCTAAATTTAAGGAGGGTTGTTGGAGTTCTCGTGGTTCATAAATAGGAATACTTCAAGCCTTGGTAGTTTAGCCATTGAATAGTTGTTTTTCACACTTTAGTGCAGCTCCGCATTTCAGCTTATCTTCGAGCTTTTGTTGTAAATAGTTTTGTGACATGATTATTTTTTGAGTAATGGAGATAAATTTCATTTTGCACCAGATCTACGCTTTCTTAGGAGGTTGTAGCTCTTGGGGTTGGGCCCAACTCAAGTGCCAGTACCTCCTTTGTGTACTTTTATGTGTCTTTGTTGCATTCATAAAATAATTTCTGTTATTTAGGTTAAGATCTTGCTTTGCTACTTAGGTTGTTTTTGATGATTAAACTAGCTTTTCATGCTTCAGGTTGATTTGATATTTTGGTAACAGAAGAGATCTACAAAAAGGCCATCAAGCAACCCTTGATTTCATCTCTCCCTCCTTGGGACCATGAGCTGAGACCAAGGCATACTTGCTTCCACAAAAACATTGTTTTTGCCTTTCCATGCAAGTGCTAGTGTTATGTTTTTAGTTGGGAAAGTTGATACCAGTTGTGCTTGCATGTTTAAGATTTATTTTTTCTTATTTTCCATATTTATCTCGCATTATTTCCTGTCGATAAACTTATGTTCATCATGTTTCTTGTTTTTAGGTCAGATTAGGTCAAAATAGCTAGATCTCTGGTTTTCCTAGTCTTTGTTCAATTAGTTTTGGAAAATAGTGTGCAGAACACCTGTAATACCTCCCTACCTAGCATTCCTCCGTCATACAACCTACTCCAATCCCTAATCCAAGATTCATTCCCTTTCTTTGCCACACTTTTCCAATTTGCCCTAATTTCTACATTCTTGTGCAACATTGCTCCCTTCATCCTTGAACAAATCCAACCACCTTAATCACTCATTGGCTTCATTGACTAGGTCCTAGACCCCTTCACATCCTCATCCATCCTCCATTTCCACTTTCCCACCGTTACTCTGGCCAACCCTCCAAAATCACCTTTCGGCTCTTCCTATAAATCATCCTGTAGAATCCCTGCAAACTTCCTGTAGAAGTTCACGTGAGCAGTTTTTCAAGATCTAATCACTGTGAAGCTCTCTGGAAGGGTGCTAGGGACCCCTTAGGCCCTTTTCTCACCTTCCCAACCTCCTGCAAGCACCTACTCCATTTCCTTTTGCCAATCAGCCTTTGTAGAGTCAAAAATCGTTAAAGCACATGCATAATAATTCTACAAACTTACTCAAAAATGAAAAAGGATTTTTTTTTCCAGATTTTATTGAGGACTAGCTTAGTCACTTGAATTTTACTTTTCCAAGAGTCAATTCCATCTATTTCCACCGCTTTCTTCTCTTTTCTTGCACCGGTGGGGTTAGTCGGTAAAACTAGGGTTTGCTAAGGTTTACATTTCTTTTTAGCTTTTAGCTTCTTTCTGCAAGTAGACTAGCCTTCTTTGAGTTAGCTTTCATCTATCACAGTTAAAAGCTTCCTCTAAGAGCTCATAGAAGTTTTGCTTAAACTCCTAGCGGACTTGTGCCAGCTGATCAAGTGATAGCCTGCGACAAGAGCTAGTACTTGTGCATATAGCACCATCGCTTCCAAGTTTGTTACAAACAAACGAGTTGATAAAAGTAAAGAAGGGAGTCCTAGGAGTTGCAGCATCATTGCTGCAATACTGGAGCCCACCATCTTTTTCGCACCATTTCCAGGGAAGCGTCAGAGTATTTGTGATTGCTATTTTTCTTCTATTTTCTACTGCAACCTTCTGCTAAGTAGTTTATTTCAACAAGAGTAGAGTTGTTGTTTCATTTCCATTATGAAATTTCATTTCCACAAAGGTAGATTAGACATTTCCCGCTTTCCTAGACTAACATTTCAATTCTGCAAGTGTAGATTAGCATTTCAATTCTGTAATTTCAATTCCGCAAGCGTAGCTTAGCATTTCATTTCTGCAATTTCATTTTAGCAGCATAGATTAGTCATTTCTTGCTTTCATTTCAATTCTGCAATTTTATTTCCAGCGAAGTTTACTTTAGTTAGTTACATCTTGTTGTTGAATCGATTTTAGTTTTGCAGGTACAAGCAGAGAAAAACACAAAAATCAACAAAAAATATTTCATTTCATGCCTTGTAGGAACAGAGACAATTCAAGAAAATTCTTACCCAACACCCCCACCACATCACTAAGTCACCCTTCTCTCTTCTTCGGTGGCAGTGAACCTCCAGAGATACACGAATATCCTCTAACAGAAGAAGATCAAGAAAACATTCCTCCTAAGACCATGGTTGAACACAAAAACGATATAGGAGATGAGGAGAGAATAGAAGGTGTCTCTCCCTTCTGAGAGACCAATGGGGACACAAAGATGAAAAACATAAGTCCCTCATCCTTACCTCACTTCCATGGATTGACCACTGAAGACCTTGATACCTTCTTGTTTGAGTTTTTTGTCCTTTGTCGAACCTATGACTATGCAGAACACGAGCAAAAGTTGAAACTCTTTCTACCCTCAAGGAAGCAGCACTACGCTCATTCATCGGGCTACCTAGAAATAGTATCACAACTTGGGCTCAGATGCAGCAAGCCTTTAACAAAAAATACCAGGATTACTATAGGTCAAAGGAAATGAAGGGAGAAATCTTTCGGATGACCATGGGAAGCGATGAATCTTTAGAAGACTATGAAGAATGGTTCCAACTTAGTTATAAAAGGGCCAGGTGCACACTTGACCCTGAATCTATGAAGCTTGTTCTACTCCGAGGAATCCCTGAAGACCTTCTAAATATCCTCCATTTTCTGGCTGGAGGAGACATCTACCAACTACCTTATTATGACATCAAGACTATGTTTAGAAACCATTCTAGGGCAACCCGGAAAAGAGGTAAGGGGAGTAAACTTTTAGCCAACGCCAACTTCTCTAAACATGAGTTTGCAAATCAGATGGAAGACCTTAAAAGTGAGATGAGACAAACCATTGCCATGCAAATGGATACTTTTTGAATCCAACAGAAGAAAGAGGAAGATGAGAGGGCTTTGGCCATCTTTTGTCCCAGATGTATAAGGAAACATCCTCAGAACGAGTGTCCATTGCATTCAATAGAGGTATGTTTCGTTTGTGAGGAAGCCAATGCCCAACCTTACCTGAACTTAAAGCTATGTACCAAGGGGCCGAAGGAGCCACTGAACCGCTCTACTTCCTAAACCAAAGGAGGCCACATGGATCCAGACCTTACTAGCAGGGGATGCAAGGGACATCCCAGACTTATGACAACCTCAACCATCCACTCTCATACCTTCTTGGGGTCCCCCTGCTCATCCTTCTTGGTCCGCACCCCCTCCTTGGTCATATCCATCTCAATACCATACTCAACCTACTACTCATTCATTTCATTCTCATGTTTAGTCCCTACCTTAGTGGAATGCACCTCAACAGGGGTGGAGGCCCCAATACAACTCTCCTCCCTCCATTTTTCCTCTGCCACTTGCTCAAGCACAACCATTACCTTCTGCTCCTCCAAGACAACCCCAGATGCCTTCCCAACCAAACCCGAACCCCAATAATAGACAGGCCCGACAGGTATATACTGGAGAGACAACATGCCCTACCTATGCTATGGAGATTCAGGAGATCAACCTATTATGCTTCTATACCAATAGGTGTCATATTTCATGATTGACTTGATGAGCTCTGTAATATGTTCACACATTTTCTTGTTGCAAATGTTTTCCATATTGTCAAAAAATCAAAAAATTAAAAAAATGTAAAGAGGGTATACCCTAAAATAAAAATTAAAGGGTAAAAAGGATAAAATGGTAAAAAAAAAAATGAAAGAAATGAACCTCAAACAAAAATAGACCAGGAAAGTGTGCAAGTCCAAATGCCACTACTTTTTCATTTTCTGTAATAAGCATTGTGTGCAGCTTGTTAACTTATGCCAAAATTCATGAAGAGTCAAACAACTTAAACTTGGATCATTCATTTTTCAATTTCATGCTGTAGAATAGAGAATACAATCTGACCAAACTGTTTAATCTTGGTAGACGAGTAGATAGGTAGAGTAAATAAAAGGAGCTCAATAGTTTAATCTGAGCCTTTGGATGTAATAAGTGCAGACTTAGGTAGGCTTTCCGTGTAAAAGAAAAATATGATTTGATAAGGGTTTGCAAGTCTAAGTGCACCCAAATAAAGAAGAAAAAAATGTAAGGCTATAGTAGGCAGGATAGGTAGATGATGTTGCAGAATGATACTTGTGACGAAAAATGTTTCTAAATGTGTTAGATTTTATTTTTATCACAAATTGCAAGGAAGATATTACACTTGATGCAGTTCAATCAAGGCAAGGTTAAATAACTGACTTCCATTCACAATTTTCCCTGAAGATTTCACTAATTACCCCTAAAAGTATTAAGGTCTTTGAAAGTCAAAGGGGCTAAGAGCATTTCTTTGACTTCTAGAGGGACCAAACCCTTGGCCCAATGACCTAAAAGCCTAAGTACTCATAAAACATCCATCCACCATTCATTTTGTTTCATAAAGTTCCCTAAGTGAAAAAACCTATTTTACCTAGGAAATGCATATTATCACCTAAAAACCACTTTCCCAATTTAGCCTAAGTTTTAATGTAAATTCCTAACATTTAAACTTAGTGCTTATCATTTTGTTTCATATTAACTTTAACTTATAATATATAACTCCCGGATAAACGTTTACCTATTCCCATACTATGTAAATATGTTAAAAACCCCGATATTTTATGTATTCCCGCCCCGGTTGAAATACAACCATAGTCATCGTTTAAAAATCAAGGATTAATAAAATTATCCAAAGTTTGTTAATAACTTTCCCCCACTGAAAAAAAATGGCATTAATTAACCATTTGGGCTAATTAATAACCAACCCCTTAACCAATAAAAATTCCCCCGATATGATTTAACTTTGTTAGTATATCGGGCCCACCGCAAATTAACACCCCGCCATCTCTAGAGCCCACGAGTTGTCCGATCTCTACCTTTTCATTTGATGACGGACGATCATATCACAACCCCTTGGTGACCGCGCTTTAACTCATGATCACCATTCGGTTTTCCATTGTATCCTCGCCACGCGTCTCCCATTCCATATGCTCACTCGCCCCCAGCCCGATACCACTTGACCCCAAAAGCGGTGCGGGGTAAACTGCTTACCACCCTCCACGTAACGAAAAAACATCCCATCACGCTGACGTCATCCGCCCAATAAATGCCAAAAAATACTAGGCAAACTAAATTTCGTTAAGTAAACGATAAAATGTCATTTTCACTGTCAAAGAACTGCATCCAGCTCCCATGCAAATTAACAACTGAATCCACTATTACATCTTTTCAACCGCCACCTGACCAGCAAGACTACAACACAAGCTTTGCAGCCTGTCAACCAACCTTCTATTGTACGGTTTTCCTCCTTAATCGAGGTATTTATCCATTTTTTCCTTGCAACCCTGCACTTTCAGTTTTTGACTAAGAATTTTACCAGAGAAAGCCAAATTCAAGATAAAAACAGATGGTATTTACCATAAAAGACCCCAAACTGCTGTTTAGGCCATTTTTCCCATAGAAAGCCCAAATTCCAGTTTGAATAGAGAAGAACCAGATATGAAAACTCCCATAGCCCTGAATGTCACACCCATGAACGCACCCCATAAAGACCTAGAATATCTACCCCTGGCTGATATATATTTTCAAATAAAGAATTTATCTAGTGATAGGAACCATCTTCAGGCCTTCTGCCAAGTCAGGCACAACTATCTAAACAAATCTTATATTTTTGGACTATGGGAATCCAATCTTCCCATGTATTTCCTCCCCTCAGTCCATGTTTTCCCATATATCATTCATCAATGTTGTGCCAACTATGTCCCTGTCCACAAAGCAGTTATGTCCCCATCCCAAACTGTTTTTTTTCATAACTGCTAAGTCCATTAATGAAATGATACAGTTCCATTCCACTTAGCTCCTTGGTCCTCTTTCATTGATATATCTACTTGAAAAAGCCCCTCAGTTTCCCAAATCAGAGATAACTCGTATTGCTCAGATGTTTATGTTACCAAACTATCAATCCAAGGATCCAGCTCCTTATCTGCAGACCTTTTTCACTGAAACCGGTAGGCTTATTTTTGACATGATTTCCATGATCATGGGATTTAATACCAGTGAATATGTTGATGATATCACTCTAGTTTTGTTATCAATATTTACTCCTCGACATCGCCCTGCTGTCAAGTATGATTATGCCACTTTCATTTCCAATAAAATCCATGATCAGTTCATGAGTTTGGACAAAGAAGGAGTTTTCAAATACATATCTTTTATATATCATATTTTGTTATATCATCAACCAAAAAACTTTCCTTTCCTTATCAGGAAATTGGAAAAAATGAAATCAAAGGTCTATGATCTTTTGGAGCTCATTCTTTCATAAAACTCTGGAGTCTCCTTATACCGATAATGAATTCATTGACTGGTTTTTCCATCCAACATCTACTCTATTGACAGGGGTTCCCCCTCCTAGACTCACTAGTGACATGGAAAAGATTCTCCAACTCTCCAAGCAGTACATGATAGGTGACTGGTACCTGTACCAAAACCACACAGAGATCAGAATGTATGGGTGTGAACTTTGCCCTTTCAAGCTGCCTAAATATGTGCCCATGAGATTGTTTGCACTAGAATATTTCAGACAGATTATCAATGCAGACTTTGTCCATTTTTTTAGTGCAAAGAAGAAAGCCCAATTAATATTAAATAACCAGCTAGGCCCTTATGTCATCAATTCTAAGGTTGCATGGAAAGATGCTGAAAAGATTTTACAAGACCACCTTAGATTGAAGAAGAGTTTTATTGGGTGCCATATGATCCAAATAGTTTCATATGTGAGAGAAGAACAAAGAACTGGATGTCAGTTTATATACATCATAGGATCCTGGAAATTGAACAGTTTGCAAATGAGGATGAATGGGTATAAGGGACCTAATAGAAGAAATTAGTGAGCAAGAAAAGATGGAAAATGCTATGAAAGATCTTGAAAAAACCCTTGAACTTGACTCTTTTGGACATGTATCATTCAAGCTGCCTCAACAATTAGAAATTGGCACATCCTCTACTGGAACTTCTCAACAATCTCCACAAGAAGCCAACATACCAGCTACATCCAAAGGTAAAGAAATAGAGACCGCAAAGCAGCCTACAATGACAGATCAGCCTGCAAAGTCCAAAGAACAAAGTCAAGTGAAAAATCCTCCAGCTCAAACTAAATGAGCAGAAATCCCAACAGTGTAGACTCCTCTAAATGAGGAAAGAAACAAAAAGAGGGATAGAGAAACCATCATACATATCGGTGGACCAACAGAGAAACCTGGAGCAAAGAGACAAAGACTGAATCCTCTGTCAAAACAGGAAATAATTGAAGAAATTGTAGATAGCCAGACAGAAGAAAGAGCCAGCCAACAAACTACACCATTGGGAGGAACCTCAACTAGCTCATAAAGGTAGGAGATAGAAAGACAACACAGTGTAGAAGTATCTTCCACTAGGCCACAAAGAAAACAAGCCTCAGACATTAAGAAAGTTGTCACAGAGATAAAGGCCAGGAATGACCCAATAAGGCTTCAAATTTACAGCCAATATATGAAAATGGCCGCCACAAACTAATAGAGATTAATGTCAACCTATGACATTAAAGAAGGTAAAATGATAATGAGTTATTTTAAGCCAAAGGTGCAGCAACCCCAGTCGGTAGCAGACTATATCAAAACAAACTTGGAGGTCTTAGTCAAAGATATTAATCCTATGGACTAGATTGAGCTTCATAAGCAGACTGGGGAAATGGTTTATTCTACACTGACTGACAAAGCAATGCTAGCCCACAAATTGCAAAATTCCTTGGACAACACAACAACTCAATTACATTTGGAGAAAGCCTCTTCTCTAGCCAAAGATAACAGGATCAAATCACTAGAAGAGATCATTATTGGATTGGGACATGATCCCAAAGATGCTAAAGGCATAAAGGCACTAATTAAGAAGAAAGAAGAGGACATTGCTGCCTTGAGGAAACAGCTAAAGCTACCTCCTTCTACACATCGACAGACTACAGAGGTTATACAATAGAAATTAGAAGAAGTTATGATGGAACTGCTCCTAAAACTTAATGAAAGATTAATTGATACAGAGCAGGCATTGGAAAAAGCACTAAAGGAAAAGCAGGGAGAGTTGACCTCTCAGCCTCCTGAGGTAATCCCCATAGTCTCAACTGTAGTAGCTACAAATGCCCCAACAAATGTCCCAGTAGTCACAACAGAGATAATTACAGTTACATCAACAGCAGGTACATCAACATCAGGTACAACACCAGGTAGCAGTACTAATATGAGCACAGAAGAATTGATAAAGGCCATGGAAGAATTCAAATTACAAGTCACAGAGTTGAAACAAGTGAAATAAGAACTGGCTAAGGTAGAAAAGAATTATGATATCTCCAAAATACGTATTGTGGAAAAGAATAGGGAGATTAAAGCCTTAGAAGGTAAAGTGAAAACCTTAGAACAAGAATTCACTTTTGATAAGCCCTTGATAGAAATCGGGAAAATCCTTTGGGCTAATATCATTTAGTCTGTAAATGAGATATGGCTGTCAATCCAAGTGATCTATGAGAAGCTAGACTTTGTGAAAGCAGCCCATGGAGAAATACAGCAAACCAGAACAGAGTTGGGTAAAATGCCAGAAGAAGCCAATAGGCTTATACAATTTTTGAATACCAAAAACAGAGAATAGCTGGAAGTACTTAGCATCTCTGACAGAATAGACACCATTTTGGAAATCAAAAGGGTTCTAACCAAAAGAACCTTGATGCAGAACTTAGAGAGAAAGTTCCAAGACATGCAAGTAGAAATCAATTCTTTTTTGGAGAAATTCACAGTTTTGCAAAGTAAAGGGCTACCAAGTCCTTTGGTCATTAATGATAAGTTAATGAAACACATTGATTATGTAGATAAGTTGAATAAGCATGCTGACAATGAAGCTAGCTCATCATCAAGTGCAGCAGGAGTAAAAGCACTTCCCACAGGCCGAGTTCTCTATGATAGTTTGGAGAACTTATTTTACATTGAGCATGAGGTAAAACACCTATTCACCATCTAGCCTAACTTCTTCAAATATACAGAGACTGATGAAACTCTAAGAAAATTTCAGAGGCACAAATTCCCAGAGCAGAAATGGTGGTAAAATATGTTAGAAATTTTGTAAAGTTACCTTTGGTAAAACATAAATTTTGGGCTATTTACCTTGTTAAGATAAATAGAGATGAATAAAGATGAACAATGGTCAAAGTAGGTCAAAGAGTATCAGAGCAGGTAAAGAGTATCAGTCAAATAGGGCAACCAGCACGAAGTTACAACAACAACCCAAATAAAAGGGCCTGCCTCTAGCACACCCAACAAAAAATGGAACATCACAACCTATGTTTGCTTTTCTCCTATATTCGAGACTGGCTATCTCTATTTTCTTGTAAAAATGATTTGTCATCACTAAAATATATCTCTCTGTTATGAGATATTTTGTGTAAAATATTTTGTATAAATACTCCCTCAATTGGAGTAGTGAGGGTGGATTCATATACATTGCTGTAATACTAGTTTTTTGGAATAAAGTGTTGATTGGATCAAATTTTTGCATGGCTTGCTGGACAAATAATTAATGCAATGGACTTTTCACAGATTTCTTGAAGCAAACACTGGATCGCTAAGTCCTCTATACCTCATGTTTTAAAGTTTTCTTTGTTTATTATATCATCTTTGTTTCATATCTCAATGATAAACAAAAAAGAGTAATTCAAAATATGCTTTATTGCACTCTGTCTTCAAAAGTTATCATTTTCTATGTTTTCTGCCAAATTAGGATAAAGAGTGAAATCTTAATTTCTCATGTTTTCTAATTCTTTCATTTTGATTATTTGTTAAAGAATACTTAATTTCCCTTTGTCAGTAATCATCCACGTTCCCTCTTGAAATAGGTTGAAGGATTATTAATTACTCTTCACCCATTTCTCAAACCCATTCCATCTATTCCAAGTCTTTATTTGTTCCCTGTTTGACCATCTTGCCCTGTGAAACCATCCTTTGTTAAGAAACCAAGTCCAATTAAGCCATCTTACTTGACTCCATTAGCCCAATGGCGTAAACTACTCAATCTTATCCCTTTGCTATTGAATCTCACCACCCAATATCAAACAAACTCCCAAACTTCACAACTAGCCTAATATCTTTACAAAACAAAGCTAAAACTTAAATATAGAGCCCTCTTTGGATGTAGATTGGCTAGAATCTGTATCTAAAAGATTGGATTGTGGTTACCTCGGCCTCCTTTCCCTTTATTACAACTTTTGGGGAAACCTGAGTGATAACATAGTGGTGACTCCGCTGGGGACCTGAATAATTTATCTGTTACTATTGTCTACTTTCTAAGCTATAGATGAAGCCTGAAGCTAGCCAGACAACCTTTGAAATGTTTTTTCTTTGCAATTGTAGAAGTAAATGAATGCTACTTCAGTCTATCACCAGTCTAGCTTATAGATTGGACATTTGGTTTCAAATACTTGATCAGTTCTTCTTGTCAAATAAAGTCTTTGAGAAATTTCAAAACCCATATCTAAAAGCTTCTTAAAGAAATTGTTAAAGTTGTATTGTCATCCCATTTATAGAAAAACTCAAAAAATATACTTAGAAACCTGGCTTCAAAAAGGACTCGTTACACCATATCTAATCCTAATCCAAATCCACCACCTGTGTTCGAAACTCCTAATCTGATTCCTAGGATTCTTAGAAGGCAAGAGAGCGAAAATAGTTCTGCTAGTGCTCGACCTCTGTATAGATCAAGATCTTGTCCTGTGAATTGGGTTTACCTTGAGGTCGAACCTTTTGACGAGTGGTTTGAAACCCATTTATTTTTTACCTTTTATGAATCTGAATTAGCCCACATAGTTCATGATCCTGTATTTCTTGAAGATTTACATCTTCAAATTGTAACTTCACATCTTGATATACATCTGCATAACTCCATTCAATTAGAGCTTACCTCTGAAGGAACACCAAACCTTTTTGTGATCACTACTGCTCCCCCAAGTCCATCATCAACACCTCAGACTTCCAACTTCAAGCCACACCTTCCATCCCTCCATCTGCAACTCATATTCCCATTGTCATCCCTTCCACACTAGTTGCCTCATCTATCCCTGCAGCCATGGCAAACATGTATTCTCCTCTACACTTACCTACCAACCCAGGGGCTATGCCCCAAGATTATCAGAATAATATTACCCCATTTGATGGTACTAGCACTTACACAGCTCAACAACATACGAAGAAAATGATAGACTATTTTGAAATATATGAAGTTGATGCTGATGATGTTAGAATGAGAATATTTGTTCAAAATTTGACTGGAGATGTTAGAACTTGGTTTAGAGCCCTTCCTACAAACAGTATTAATGACCTCCACATTTTATCAAAATATGAAAGCCTAAATAGAGGCACCCAAGAAACTATCCAAGATTACTATAGTAGGTTTAATAATGTTTACCAGGCTATTCCTCAAAATCCTAGACGTCCTCCAGATTTGGCATTAATCAAATTCCCTGATGGATTTGATTCTGATATGGCATACCAACTTAGGGAAAGAGCCCCGCAAACCTTAGAAGAGATGCAAATCATAGCTGTCAGTGTTGAGACCAACCTAATATCTAAGCGATTTAGAGCCAGAGCTGAAAGGAGGATACCTTTCAAAGAGGAACCATCTGCCTTTGAACAGAAATTAGATGCTCTCATAAAAGGAATGGATAGGCTTGGTGATAGAGTAGAAACCATTGAGAGAAAATCCCCTTGGGAAGGTCAACCAAGCAATACTGGTAGAAATCCAAATTTTAGGAAGAACCAAAATCCTAATACTGGAAGGACTGGACCTGACCAAAATATTAGGCCCCCATTATGCTGAAGCCTCAACTTCTGATGAACCAACAGAAGACACTCAAATTAATTTAATGGGACTTAACAATGAACAACAAGTCTTCTTAACCCAAGAGGATCAGGAAGCTCACATGCTTGAACAATTCCAAACTAAGTCAAGTGAATCATTTGACTTCATGGAGGGATATGATACAACTATTGACGAAGTCCACAAACAATACAATCTGAGTAGTAGAAGAACATATTTTCCTCAAACCAACAAACAAAAAGATACAAAACAGTCCAACAAAGGTAAGAGTAATACCATCCCTATACATATTATTTCTAGAAACAATCCTAATCCAAATAATCCAATCATTAAGGATGTATCCGATAATCAACCACAAAGCCAACAATCTTCCACTTCTATTCCTCCCAGAGGAAACATAGAAGCACCTCTAGAAGTT
Organism: Pinus taeda; assembly: GCA_000404065.3. Classification (NCBI taxonomy): domain Eukaryota; kingdom Viridiplantae; phylum Streptophyta; class Pinopsida; order Pinales; family Pinaceae; genus Pinus; species Pinus taeda. Next base: position 17,004 of record APFE030743367.1, read on the forward strand.
GATTTGGAAACAACTTCAGCTCATAACTGCACTCCCAAAAAGGAGAGAAACAAATAAAATATAACAGAAAAAGAGAATCTCGTTCTTTGAAATGCAAGAACTGAGACTGAAAAACCTTTTAACCTTGAGGTGGAAGTAGGCAAATTAAAAATAGATGTTCCATTATCAGAACTAGCTAAGTATGGTGTCTACATAGGTCAAATCAGTGGATCACTCCAAATTTATGTGAGTGAAGATTCAATAAATGTTTTTAGTGATCAATTGGAATTGATTTTTGGCCCTAAGGTAAATGGAAAATCAGTAGATGGAGGAGTCCGTCCTTTCTATGTAAGTTTGAACATACATGATAAAATACTTCATAATGCCATGTTTGATTCTGGTGCTTCTCATAACTTAATACCTAAATATGTGATGGAGAAACTGGACTTAGACATCACCAGGCCATATAAAGACCTTTTCTCTTTTGATTCAAGTCAGGTTAGATGTATAGGATTAATCAAAGATTTATGTGTATCGCTAGTCCAAATCCTGCCAAAACCATATTAATGGACGTAGTAGTAGCTAATATCCCACCAAAGTATGGTATGTTACTATCTAGATCTTGGGACACTAAGATTCAAGGATCTCTACAGTTGGACATGTCTTATGCTACTATTTCATTATTTTGTCAACCTAAGAAACTGTACAGAGAAACTTTAATGAAATATGTGGTGAGTAGTCAGGAGAGACCTCAGAATTTCCCTATCTACTCGATACACTCTGATATGGATTTTGTCATCCTTTACAATGTTGAAATTGATCCTTTGAATGAAGTCAAGGTTTTAGCAGTTGAACAAGAAGAAATTATAAATGAAAATTCTAGTGTTCAAATTCAAGAAATTTCTGAGAACAATGACACATCAGATACTCAAAAGGAACCAAAAGAGATTAAAAAAATCAGATCTTCCTATTAAACAAATCCCTGAGACTCCTGATACTAACTATGAACATGAGATCCTTTGGTACTTAGAATTTGATGGGTCAATTAACAAGTTAGGAGTAGAAGCAGGAATTTGGGTGCACAATCTTGAAAATGATCATGCTGAAGGCCATGCATATAGATTAAATTTTAAATGCACTAATAATATGGTTGAATACGAAGCTATATTGCTAGGTCTTAAACTGGTCAAAAGTTTAGGGGCCATTAGGGTATTAGTCCTAGGAGATTCTGATTTAATCATTCAACAGATAAAAAGAAATTTTCTTACAAACAATCCCAATTTAATATCTTATAGAGGAACAGTGATTGAGATTCTCAATATATTTCTAGAAACTCAACTGGCTAAAATCCCAAGAAAACATAATTTGCATGCTCATAGCCTAGCAATGTTTTCCAGCACCTGTAAACTTCCATTTGAGCCCAATAACCATTTCACAGCTGAAATTAGACACAGACCAGCCATACCTGATAATGTAAAGAACTGGGAAGTGTTTGATAATGATATTCAAATTAACAATTTCTTAACACTAGAGGAAGAGTTTTCTAGCGCTAATATAGATATAGATACTATTAGTGAGTTTGATCAAACTAATCAAATAGAAACAGACATTTCAATAGAAAATGCAACTCAAATGCTTCACCCAAGAAAATTTACCAATAAAGAAATGCAGGATCTCAAAGAAATGGACATTGATGAAATTATTGAAGGAGAATCTGAAATCATTAATTTGAAAGATAATGAGTTGCCTAAACAATTAACTCCTTTGGAAGATCTGTTTGATTTTAATGATATCTCAAGGAAACACAAGATGGAACCTCTAAAAGATGACATTGAAGACTATAACTTGGGAACTGAAGAAAATCCAAAAATGGTAAAATTATCCAAATCGTTGCCCCCTGAACAAAAAATCAAATATGTTGAATTAATGAGATAATTTCAAGATGTATTTTCTTGGACCTATGAAGACCTGAAATCTTATGATACCTCTATAATTCAACATACAATCCATTTAAAGGAAAATAAAAAACCATTCAAACAGAAGCTTAGAAGGATAAACCATGTACTGCTTCCCTTAATTGAAAAAGAAATCAAAAGAATGTATGAAGCAAGGATAATAGCTCCTATCAGATTTTCAGAGTGGATTTATAATTTAGTACTTACTAGGAAAAAGACTGGAGAAATTAGGCTATGTGTTGATTTAAGAAATGTAAACAAAGTTTCATTAAAGAACAATTACCCTTTACTTAAAATGGATCACATTTTACAAAGGGTGGTAGGTGCTTCTAGGATTTCACTTTTGGATAGGTTCTCAGGTTATAACCAGATTCTGGTTCATCCCGATGACCAGGAAAAAACTACTTTTACAACACCATGGGGAACATTAAAATATGTTAAAATGTCATTTGGACTCAAGAATGCAGGGGCAACTTTTCAACGTGCAATGGACATAGCTTTTGCAAAAGAAATTGATGATTTCTTGGTCATATATCTATATGACTTGACTCTTTTTTCTAAATCAGATCAGCAACATTTAGATCATTTGAAACAAGTATTCTTAAAATGTAGGCAATATGACATTTCTCTAAATACTAAAAATCCCCTGTTTGGTCTAGAAGAAGGCAAACTATTGGGCCATATCATCTCTAAAGATGGCATTGGAATTGATATTTCTAGAGTAGAAGCTATTTTGCAGATACCCCACCCCAGAAATGTCAAAGAACTTCAAGCTTTCTTAGGAAAGATTAATTTTTTAAGAATATTTATATCTAACTTGGCTAAATTAGTCAGATTGCTAAATAATATGTTGGAAAAGGATGCAAAAGTTAAATGGACAGTAGAAGCCAAACAAGCATTTGAAGAAATTACAATGGCTTTGACTAGAACACAAGTCTTGACAAGTCCAAAGTTTGATAGAGACTTCATAATATTTTCATTTGCATCAGAACACACCATTGCTACTGTTTTACTGCAAAAAGATGATCAAGGATGTGAGAAACCCATAGCCTTTTTCAGTAAAGCACTAAGAGATGCACCATTAAAGTACAAAATCATGGAAAAAAAAGCCTATTCACTTGTGAAAGCTATTAAAGACTTTAGAGTCTATATATTATACTCCCATGTAATAGCCTATGTACCAAATGTTGTTGTCAAAGACATCCTGACCCAGGATGGAATTGAAGGAAAATGAGGTAAATGGATTGCTATTATATTGGAATATGATATTGAAATAAAACCTACAAAGGTTATAAAAGGACAGGGTTTAGAAAAACTCATGACTGAAACAAATTGCCAAGCCATGGATATTAATGAAATAGACATGGATATTAATGAACTAGATAATGAATAGGAGATGGCGACTCCACAGATCAGCCAGGCCGTCTTAGGTTCACCTTGGTATGCTGATATAATTTTTGTATTATTAAACCTGCAAGCTCCTCCAAGATTATTAAAGATGAAAGCTTCAAAATTTTATATTTTAGATAATGTTCTATTTTGGAAAAATCATGAAGGTATTCTATTGAATTGTTTAGTAAAAGAAGAAGCTGACAAGATTCTTAAAGAATTTTATGCAGGAGACTGTGGTGGACACCTTTACTGGATATCGATTGTAGAAAAAATCCGAAGAGCTGGATTTTATTGGCCAACCTTGTTCACTGATGTAAAGAAATTTGTTACTGCTTGCCACAAATGTCATATTTTTTAAGGCAAGAGGAAACTGTTACCCTTACCCGTAAGACCAATTTCCGTTGAAAAACCCTTCCAACAATGGTGACTGGACTTCATTGGAGAAATCCACCCTCCCTCTTCTGGCCAACATAGATGGATTTTAACAGCGACAGACTATTTCACCAAATTGATAAAAGCCATTCCTTACAGACAAGCTAATGACATAGTCATTATAGGATTCTTAGAAACCAACATACTGTTTAGATTTGGCTATCCTGAAAAAATCATAATTGATAATGTTGTTGCCTTCAAATCTAAGAAAATGATAAGTTTCTGTAACAAATACCATATCACTTTAGGCCATTCCACAACCTATTACCCTCAAGGTAATGGTCTAGCTGAGCGATCCAATAAAATCCTAATTAATATCATTAAGAAATTATTGGAAGAAAACAAGAAAAATTGGCACAAGAAACTTACTAATGCACTGTGGGCAGACAGACTAACTACAAAGAAATCTATTGGATGAACTAGTCTATGGTCTAGAGGTTGTATTTCCTTCATTGTTGGGAGTTCCTATATTGAAACTACTGCAAGAAGCTCAGGTGGATCCCAATGATATTGAAAGGAGAATTAACCAAACCATCCATTTGCAACAGACTAGAGAAGAAGTGTATCAAAGATCCCAAGTAGTACAAGAGAAACTCAAGAAAATTTTTGATAAGAGAACCAAGGCATAATATTTCTACCTTGGAAAGAAAGTTTTGAGATAGGATTCCAGAAGAGAAGACAAAGGAAAACATGGGAAGTTTGACTTCCTGTGAAAGGGACCTTTTGTTATTCAGGCCTTACAAGGGAACACTACTTACTTCTCAAGAATTTGGATGGTACAAAAACAAGAGAAGGACCAGTTAATTGTCGGATGCTGAAACATTACTTTGATTCATCCTTTTAATGTATTCTGATGTTAACATGTACATACTATATCCTTGGTAATGCCACAGATTGGATTGGATAGTAACTTGTTGGAGTTGAAGCCTGAAGAAAAGGCCCTAAGCTTCATAAGTGTTATTGTCATACTTACAATAAAGCAACTAGTAGAAGGAGATTTCAGGGTACAATCATAATCATTCAGAAGGCCATCTGACCTGTTGTTCTTGACTTTTCACCAGGAAAATCCATCCTCAAGTGGAGCTAGTGTTATGCTCCTATACCAATAGGTGTCATATTTCATGATTGACTTGATGAGCTCTGTAATATGTTTATACCTTTTCTTGTTGCAAAGGTTTTCCATATTGTCAAAAAATAAAAAAATCTAAAAAATGTAAAGAGGGTATACCCTAAAAGAAAAATCAAAGGGTAAAAAGAATAAAATGGTCAAAGAAAATGAAAGAAATGAACCCCAAACAAAAATAGACCAGGAAAGTGTGCAAGTCCAAATGCCACTACTTTTTCATTTTCTGTAATAAGCATTGTGTGCAACTTGTTAACTTATGCCAGAATTCATGAAGAGTCAAACAACTTAAACTTGGCTCATTCATTTTTCAATTTCATGTTGTAGAATAGAGAATAAAATCTGACCAAACTATTTAATCTTGGCAGATGAGTAGATAGGTAGAGTAAATAAAAGGAGCTCAACAGTTTAATCTAAGCCCTTAGATGTAATAAGTGTAGACTTAGGTAGGCTTGCCATGTAAAAGAAAAAGATGACTTGATAAGGGTTTGGTAGTCTAAGTGCACCTAAATAAAGAAGAAAAAATGTCGGGCTATAGTAGGTAGGGTAGGTAGATGATGTTGCAGAATGATGCTTGTGATGAAAAATGTTTCTAAATGTGTTAGCTTTTATTTTTATCACAAAGTGCAAGGCAGATGATGCAGTTCAATCAAAGCAAGGTTAAATAACTAACTTCCATTCACATTTTTCCCTAAAGATTTCATGAATTTCACCTAAAAGTATCAAGGTCTTTGAAAGTCAAAGGGGCTCAAAGCATTTCTCTGACTTCTGGTGGGACTGGACCCTCGGCCCAATGACCTAAAAGCCCAAGTACTCATAAAACATTCATCCACCATTCATTTCGTTTCATAAAGTTCCCTAAGTGAAAAAACCTATTTTACTCAGGAAATGCATATTATCACATAAAAACCCCTTTCCCACTTTAGCCTAAGTTTTAAAGTAACTTCCTAACATTTAAAATTAGCGCTTATCATTTTGTTTTATATTAAATTTAACTTATAATATATAACTCCCGGATAAAGATTTACCTATTCCTGTATTATGTAAATATGTTAAAAACCCCGATATTTTATGTATTCCCACCCGGTTGAAATACAACCATAGTCATCATTTAAAAAATAAGGATTAATAAACTTATCCGAAGTTTGTTAATAACTTTCCCCCGCCACACAATCAATGGGATTAATTAACCATTTGGGCTAATCAATAACCAACCTCGTAACCAATAAAAACGCCCCCGATACGATTTAACGTTGTTAATACATCGGGCCCACCGCAAATTAACACCCCGCCATCTCCAGAGCCTGTCAGCTGTCTGATCTCTACCTTTTCATCCGATGGTAGACAATGATATCGGTACCCCCTCGGTGACTGCACTTTAACTCGTGATCACCATGCGGTTTTTCGCCATACCCTCTCCATGCGTCGCCTGTTCCATATGCTCTCTCGCCCCTGGCCCGATACCACTTGACACCAAAAGTGGTGCAGGGTAAACCGCTTACCACCCTCCGCGTAACGACAAAAAATCCCATCACGCTGATGTCATCTACCCAATAAATGCCAAAAAATACCCACCAAACTAAATTTCGTTAAATAAACGATAAAACGTCATTTTCACTGTAAAAGTGCTACATCCAGTTCCCATGCAAATTAATGACCGAATCTACTATTCCAGCTTTTCAACTACCATCTAACTAGCAAGACTACAGCACAAGCTTTGCAGCCTATCAACCAACTTGCTATTGTATGGTTTTCCTCCTTAATCCAGGTATTTATCCATTTTTTCCTTGCAACCCTGCACTTTTAGTTTTCCATTGAGAATTTTACCAGAGAAAGCCAAATACAAGATAAAAACAGTCTGTAATTACCATAAAAGACCCCAAACTACTGTTTAGTCCATTTTTCCCATAGAAAGCCCAAATTCGAGTTTGAATACACAAGAACCAAATATGGAAACTCCCATACCCCTGAACGTCGCGCCCATGAACGCACCCCATAAATACTTAGATTATCTACCCCTGGCTGACAGAGATTTTCAAATAAAGGATTATCTAGTGATAGGGACCATCTTTAGGCCTTCTGCCATGTAAGGGATAGCTATCTAAATAAGTCTGATATTTTTGGACTATGGGAATCCAATCTTCCCATGTATTTCCTCCCCTTAGTCGATGATTTCCCAGATATCATTCATCAATGCTATGCCAACTATGACCTTATCCACGGAGCAGTTATGTCCCCATCCCAAACTGTTCTTTTTTCCATAACTGCTAAGTCCATTAATAAAATGATACAGTTCCATTCCACTCAACCCCTTGCTCCTCTTTCCCTGGGATATCTACTTGAAAATCCCCTCAGTTTCCCAAATCAGAGATAACTCGTATTGCTCAAATGTTTATGTTACCAAACTATCAACCCAAGGATCCACTTCCTTATCTGTAGACCTTTTTCACTGAAACTGGTAGACTTATTGTTGACATGATTTCCATGATCATGGGATTTAATACTAGTGAATATGTTGATGATATCACTCTAGTTTTGTTGTCAATATTTACTCCTGGACAGCCCCCTACTGTCAGGTATGATTATGCCACTTTCATTTCCAATAAAATCCATGATCAGTTCATGATTTTGGATAGGGAATGAGTTTTCAAATACACATCTTTTATATTTCGTCTTTTGTTATGTCATCAACCAGACAGCTTTGCTTTCCTTATCAGGAAATTGGACTGAAAAGGAAATCGAAGGTTTGTGATCTATTGGAGTTCAATCTTTCATAAAGCTCTAGAGTCTCCTTATACCTATAATGAATTCATTGATTGGTTTGTCCATCCAGCATCTACTCTGTTGATAGGGGTCCCCCCTCCTAGACTCACTGGTGACATGAAAAAATTCTCCAACTCTCCTAGCAGTACAGGATAGCTGACTGGTACCTATACCAAAACCACATAGAGATTAGAAATTATGGGTGTGAACTTTTCCCTTTCAAGCTGCCTAAATATGTGCCCATGATATTATTTGCACTAGAATATCTCAGACAGATTATCAATTTAAACTTAGTCCATTTTTGTAGTGCAAAGAAGAAAGCCCAGTTAAGAATAAAGAACCAGCTAGGCCCTTATCTCATCAATTCTAGGGATGCATGACAAGATGCTGAAAATATTTTAGAAGACCACCTTAGATTGAAGAAGAGTTTTTGGTGGTTGCCATACAATCCAAATAGTTTCATATGTGACAGAATAACAAAGAAAAAGCTGTCAGTTTATATACATCATAAGATCCCAGAAATTGAACAGTTTTCAAATCAGGATGAATGGGTAGAAGGGACCCTAATAGAAGAAATTAGTGAGCAAGAAAAGATGAAAAATGCTATGAAAGATCTTGAAAAAACCTGGACCTGGACTCTTTTGGACAGGTATCAGTCAAGTTGTCTCAACAATCATAAATTGGCACATCCTCTACTGGAACTTCTCAACAGTCTCCACAAGAAGCCAACATACCAGCTACATCCAAAGGTAAAGAAATAGAGACCACAGAGCAGCCTACAATGACAGATCAGCCTGCAAAGTCCAGAGAATAGAGTCAAGTGCAAAATCCTCTAGCTCAAACTAAAGCAACAGAAATCCCAGCATTGTAGACTCCTCTAAATGAGGAAAGAAACAAAAAGAGGGATAGAGAAACCATCACACCTATCAGTGGACCAACAGAACAACCTAGAGCAAACAGACAAAGAATGAATCCTCTATTAGAAGAGGAAATAATTGAAGAAACTATAGATAGCCAGAGAGAAGAAAGAGCCAACCAGCAAACTACACCATCAGAAGGAACCTCAACTAGCTCACAAAGGTAGGAGCTAGAAAGACAACAGAGTGTAAAAGTATCTTCCATCAGGCCACAAAGCAAACAGGCCTTAGACACTAAGAAGACTTTCATAGAGATAAAGGCTAGGAATGACCCAATAAGGCTTCAAATTTACGATCAATATCTGAAAATGGCCCCCACAAACCAACAAAGATTAATGTCGGCCTATGACATTAAAGAAGGTAAAATGATAATGAGTTATTTTAAGCCAAAGGTGCAGCAACCCCAGTCAGTAGCAGACTATATCATAACAAACTTGGAGGTCCTAGCCAGAGATATTCATCCTATGGACCAGATTGAGCTTCTTAAGTAGATTGGGGAAATGGTTTATTCTACACTTACTGACAAAGAAATGCTGGAGCACAAATTGAAAAATTCCTTAAACAACACAACAACTCAATTAAATTTGGAGAAAACCTCTTCTCTGGCCAAAGGTATCAGGATCAAATCACTAGAAGAGAAAATTATTGGATTGGGACATGATCCCAAAGATGCTAAAGGCATAAAGGCACTAATTAACAAGAAAGAAGAGGGCATTGCTGCCTTGAGGAAATAGCCGAAGCTACCTCCTTCAACACATCCACTGACTGCAGAAGTTATACAACATAAATTAGAAGAAGATATGATGGACCTGCTCCTAAAACTTAATGAAAGATTAATTGATACAGAGCAGGCATTGGAAAAAGCACTAAAGGAAAAGCAGGGAGAGTAGACCTCTCAGCCTCCTGACGTAATCCCCATAGTCTCAACTGCAGTAGCTACAAATATCCCAGCAGTCACAACAGAGATAATTATAGGTACATCAATAGCAAGCAGAACACCAGGTAGCAGTAATAATATGAGCACAGAATAATTGATAAAGGCCATACAAGAATTGAGATTACAAGTCACAGAGTTGAAACAAGTGAAAGAACAACTGGGTAAGGCAGAAAAGAATTATGATATCTCCAAAATAAGTATTTTGGAAAAGAATAGGGAGATTAAAGTCTTATAAGGTAAAGTGAAAACCTTAGAACAAGAACTCACTTTTGATAAGCCCTTGACAAAAATCAGGAAAATCCTTTGGGCTAATATCATTAAGTCTGTAAATGAAATATGGTCGTCAATCCAAGTGATCTATGAGCAACTAGACTTAGTGAAAACAGCCCATGGAGCAATTCAACAAACTAGAGCAGAGTTGGGTAAAATGCTAAAAGAAGCCAACAGGCTTATACAATTTTTGAATACCAAAAACAGAGAACATCTGGAAGTACTTGGCATCTCTGACAGAACAGACATCATTTTAGAAATCAAAAGGGTTCTAACCAAGAGAACCTTGATGCAGAACTTAGAGAGAAGGTGCCAAGACATGCAAGTAGAAATCAATTCTTTTTTGGACAAAATTCACAGTTTTGTAGAGTAAAGGGATACCAAGTCCTTTGGTCATTAATGATAAGTTAATGAAACACATTGATTATGTAAATAATTTGAATAAGTATACTGACAATCAAGCTAGCTCATCATCAAGTGCTGCAGGAGTAAAAACACTTCCCACAGGCCGAGTTCTCTATGATAGTTTGGAGAACTTATTTTACATTGAGCATGAGGTAAAACACCTATTCACCATCTAGCCTAACTTCTTCAGATATACAGAGACTGATGAAACTGTAAGAAAACTTCACAGGCACAAATTGCCAGAGCAGAAATGGTGGGAAGATATGTTAGAAATTTTGTAAGGTTACCTTACATAAATTTTGGGCTATTTACCTTGTTGAGATAAACAGAGATGAATAAAGGTGAACAATGGTCAAAGCAAATCAAAGAGTATCGGGGCAGGTAAGGAGTATCAGTCAAATAGGGTAGCCAACACGAAGTTACAACAACAAGCCAAATAAAAGGGTTTGCCTCCAGCACACCTAGCACAAATAGGAACAACACAACATCTGTTTGTTTTTCTCCTATCGTTGAGACTAGTTGTCTCTATTTTCTTGTAAAAATGATTTTCCATCTCTAGAATATTTTTCACTTTGTTATGAGATATTTTGTATAAATACTCCCTCAATTGGAGTATTGAGGGTGGATTCATATACATTGTTGTATTAGTTTTTTGGAATAAAGTGCTGATTGGATCAAATTTTCGCATGGCTCGTTGGACAAAGAATTAATGCAATGGACTTTTCACAGATTTCTTGAAGCAAACACTGGATCTATAAGTCCTCTATACCTCATGTTTTAAAGTTTTCTTTGTTTATTATATCATCTCTATTTCATATCTCAATGATAAACAAAAAAGAGTAATTCCGAATATGCTTTATTGCACTCTATCTTCAAAAGTTATCATTTTCTATGTTTTCTGCCGAATTAAGATAAACAGTGAAATCTTAATTGCTCTTGTTTTCTAATTCTTTCATTTTGATTATTTGTTAAAGAATACTTAATTTCCCTTTGTCAGTAATCATCCACGTTCCCTCTTGAAATAGGTTGAAGGATTATTAATTGTTCTTCACCCATTTCTCAAACCCATTCCATCTATTCCAAGTCTTTATTTGTTCCCTATTTGACCATCTTGCCCTGTGAAACCATCCTTTGTTAAGAAACCAAGTCCAATTAAGCCATCTTACTTGACTCCATTAGTCCAATGGCGTAAACTACTCAGTCTTATCCCTTTGCTATTGTATCTCACCACCCAATATCAAACAAACTCCCAAACTTCACAACTAGCCTAATATCTTTACAAAACAAAGCTAAAACTTAAATATAGAGCCCTCTTTGGATGCAGATTGGCTAGAATCTGCATCTAAAAGATTGGTTTGTGGCTACCATGGCCTCCTTTCCCTTTCTTACAACTTTTGGGAAAACCTGAGTGACAACACAACCTACAATCTGGGAAGGTCCTCCCAGATAGCCAACCTCCTCCAAAGGAGTATGAGGAAGAGAAATAGGAAAGTGAGCCCAAAGCCATTCCACACTTTCTTGAGAAACTAACTGGAACCACACAACCAAACTCAGAAGTGATTAAACTTATGGGCGATCTTAAACAGTTATGTGTGAAAATACCACTTCTCCAGGCCATAAAAGATGTGCGAATCTACAACAAATTAATCAAAGAGAAGTGTTTCAGGCACCTAGGGAGGTGCAAGAGAGATTCCCCAACTATCAATGTCATAGGATAGATGTCCGACCTAATGTTGGGATAAGTAATCTACCTGAAATATCTGGACCCTGGGAGTCCTGTAGTTGATGTACACATCAATGGCACCATAATCTCCCAAACCCTAATTGATCTAGGGGTTGCCATTAATGTGATGACTAGGGACACTATGCTCAAACTCAACCTTCAGAGTTCCCTAAAAAAGACTTGGAGAGTACTGCAGTTAGCAGGCCATTCTACCGTGACCCCCAAAGGGATTGTGGAAGATGTCATGGTCTCCGTTAATTCTTGAGAGTACCTTGCGGAATTCTTGGTGCTTCAGCCAAAGGCAAAACTCACTGGATACCCCCTCATTCTGGGAAGGCCTTGGTTAGCTACTGCAGATGCTTACATCAGTTGTTGAGCGGGGAGCACTATTATAGACATTTTTGGGCACTTCAAACCCAATCATAAATGTCCATAAAATGAGGGCTCCTAAGTCCCTAAAATTGTTGCTTCACTGCCTAAAGGAACAAGGTCAACTGATTACATCATCTCCCAGAAGTTCTCCACTGAAAACTGCTCATAAATGGTCAAAACTGGACCATACTGAAAGCTTCATGCAGAGGGTGCGATGCATATCACCTTCCCGATGTACAGGGTGCGATTCATACTATTTTTCTCCTCTATAGGGTGCGATGGTCGGGAATGGACAAATGGAAGGGAAAAAAATGCAAGGTGGAAGATCATGGAATCCTCCAGAAGCTTCCCCTCTAACACTTGCCACTCCATTTTTGACCAGGGATGAGTAAGAGATCATCATTCTCCAAGTGGAAGTAGGAACTATCAGAGAGAGGACACTAATCAAGATCCCAAAAGATGACTCACCTCTCTGTAATCATCTATATATGGATCCCTCATCACAGAGATCCAGAGCCTGGAATTTTGTAACTTATAGAGAAGTGTTGTTGGTACTGGTGTACATTCATAGTGTTGGGTGATCTAAGCTTTGCTTGAGGTGAAGAAGGGCTTCCTAGCTGGAGGATGATGCTCGGTCAGAGCACATGGTTGTAATTCTTTGCTACTTTTCATCTTAATAAAGCTATTCTTGTTTCCTTCCATATTCTTGTGTACTTGATTATATATATGCATTTATATGGTTAATACATATCTGATCCTGTATTATTTATGAACTTAGATCTTTGTTTCTTCGATAGTAGTATGTTGCTGTGATTCCACAGGTTCTTTTGAAGCTGGGCAGATAAAGAAGAAGCAGTGAAGCTCTATCAAGAAGGAAAGGAAATCAAGCGCAAGACTTAGGTTGGTCTTCTTGGTTCTCCTCTTGTCTATTTTCATAAAAGAAAACAATAGTCGAGTTTGATTGTTTATTTCTAAGATAGCCACCCATCATAGTGGGAATAACAGCATCCGAGTGGACACTATTCCTAGTAACAAAATGGCGACTCCGCTGGGGAGCGAGTAGATTACTTGTTAGCCTATCTATCCTTGTTTATTTTATAAACATACAGACAGAGCCTGAAGTCAAGCCAACTAGCCTTAGAACTGCATTTGTTATACAAATGCAAAGTAGATCAATGCTGCTTTAGTCTATCTCTGGGTTTTGTTTATGAATTAAACCATAGATCTGCAAGCAATCTAATTTCCCTAAGTGGTGGCTCTAGTAACCTCTTTAGATCACCCTTGTGTTTTACATACATTGATCTTTACTTACTCGGCCTAAACACCTGAACTAGATTGCAAACTGTGAGTGAAAACTGTTTGAAGTCTTGCATTGGTACCATCGCACCCTGCCTTCAAGGCAGTCTGTATGCATCGCACTTCCCGAGTGTAGTAGGTGCGCTGCATACTGGTTTCACTATGTAACAGGTGCAATGGTCAGGGAGGGTTAACTTTACCCTCAGAATATGGTTTTTTCACACTGTTTTCAGTCCTATTCAGGAGTTTTGCTATTTGTAGTCAGTGTACTTCTATGAAAACCCCCTTCTCTTGCATTATTCTGCCTCCTTAGTGCAAAGAACTGTAAATGTTTTTTATGTATTGTGCACCATTTTTAGTTCTCTTTTGCAAAAAAGTAGCATAGTCGAACTGTCGTCTCTAAATTTGAAAGTGTCGTAGCTGTCGTTTTCAGTTTTAGAAAAAAATCCCATTGTTCTTGATAGTCGATTATACAGTTATTATTGCATAGGATTTGAATTATTAGTTTTAAAGTGTCGAAAAACAATTTCCATTTCAAAATCGCAAAGTGTCTCTCTTTCTCTCACTTTGTTTTGAAAAAGGAATTTTGTTGAGTATTGTCGCTTTAAACGTAATTCAGATTTGCACATAGCTTTCTTAACGTCATTCACACATTAAGAGGGCTCAAAAAAAATACATGCGTGTGCATTTGCATATTGATTGCTTTGCTTGATTTAGGATTGTGCATTTAGCGTGTGCTCTGTGCTCTGTGAAGAAAAGATTCTTGACTTTCTTCCCTTTAGTAGCTAGGATTTTCATTGCTGAAAGAAGATTAAACGTTTGTTTATCATCTTAGACTGCATTTTAGGAATTATATACACATCACATGGTGAAGCTGAAAGGCAAATTATTAAGAAATATCAACTTAAAATAAATTCAATGAATCTAACAACGCTTTGGAACTAAAACATCTAGAGGTCTAGGCTAGAGACGTATTCTGGTGTCGTAAAACCTAGTAACTGTTGTTTTCAGTGTTGGTTGGGTGATTCCTCCACTTTGAGATGGCAAGTACCAGTACGAACTTGTGCTCCCACGTATCGTCAAGTATATATTGGGAGACCACAATAGGCTGCATCCTTTATCCTTAGGAAGCCGTGTCTGCTGTCCTATTGATCGCAATGCACTGAACATAACATTCGGGAAGATTGACTGCCGTACCGTAAAAAGTATTTTGCAGTTTTGCGATTGGTTTGGTAATCCTCTCTGCCTAGATCTCCAGAGAAGCCCATTTTTCTCCTTTTCAGACTCCTTAAAGGAAAAGTTCCTCTGAGCACTTGTCACTTCAGGCTCAATAAAAATCGAAGTAGACTAGAGTCATATTTTGTTTTTTCTCGACCCTTTAAAATTGAAAAAACAAGTTGTGTCAAAGTGCCTAAAAATTTATTTTAATCAGAATAACGTCACAAATTCCCCTGTTGGTCTTTAGGTTGAGAAAATGGAGTCTACTAACCAAGGATTTCCCCTTGGAGGAAATCCTAATCCCTTCTCCTCTTGTGGAGATGTTGGTACACCCCATATGGCTAGTTTGTCACTTCCAGGGTTGACAATTGGTTTTCCTGTCTGGCTCTTCTCTACCTTTGTCGTTGAGAATCCCGTAATTCCTAAACAGTCGAATTAGCAACTAGACGACACTAGAGTTGCCTCCCAACCTCCTACTTTGTCTGATTCTCCCTCTCCTCCTTCCTCTTCACTTGATAAAGCCGATAAAGCTAAAAATCAAGTAATTGAGAAGAAGAAGTAGCAGAAAGAGAAAAAGGAAAAGAAGAAAAAGGAACCAAAATCAAAAGGGAGCAACCAAGTATCGTCTAGCAAAAATACTCACACCGCATAGTCGAAACCTAAATCTCCTTGTGTCATTTGCAATGGAGACCACTATCACCAAGATTGTCCCTGCATCCCCCAGATCTTAAGGGACTGGTCTCCTTGTTTGCACAATCCGGTGGCATCAACCTCTAATGATCATGTTAAATGCTCACCATCAACCATTGAAAGTGAAGTACATGGACAGAAAAGGAATCCCAAATTTCCTTGTAATTTGTGTGAAGCAAATCACGCCGTCCATCGTTGTGCCTTCCTTGACGAGGCTAAAAGAGTTTTGGATCATCATCCGGTTTCACTGCTACGACTTCCTCCTGGATATAAAAAACTCTTGCCAAGTCCTCCACCGGTTGAAAATCTGGCTGGCCCATCATTATGGTTGGCCTAAGCGTCTATCATTGAAAATGAACCCTCTGAATCCATACTAGACGAAACTCAAAAGGTCGAGACAGTAGTTGACCCAGTCTTGCCTTCAGAATGTTCATCTTCGAATGATACTGCCACTGAAGAGAAAGAGAATGAAACCGTTCAAATTATTTTCATCAACACAGACTCCAATGAACTTGGGGGCAGTTATCCTATTCCTTTATCGCAGGAAGGAAGTTCATCAGAGTCATATTCATCCGTCTATTCGGTCCCACCACCGAGCAGCCTAGTCGTTTCCTTCGACTGGAATCTACTAGGCAGACCCCGTTTACCAGCTAGTGTACCATTCAGAATCATTGTACAAGTTTACAGAATGTTCATGGTTGGTACCATCATCGATGAATGGGCTTCTATGAGTATCCTTTCCTCAACTGCTTGAAAAGCACTTGGTTCTCCATCGCTTTTTCCTGAAATGAGAAATCTGACAGGCTTCGACAAAGGAACCAGTGAACCTTTAGGGATCCTTCCAAATGTGCCCATTACTTTGAGAAGGAAAATTGTTCACATGAACATTATGGTAGTTCAGTCACCTTTAGATTATAATCTACTCCTTGGACGCAACTATATTTATTGCATGGGAGCCGTCGTCTCCTCACTCTTTAGAGTAATGTGTTTTCCGCACGAAGGCAGAATGGTCTAGCTCATAGACCAAATGTCATTCCCTGGTTCACACATCGCAAATAGTAAAATTCCATCCCTAAATTCATGCAAGGAATGTCTCATCGATCCTT
The DNA here is from genome assembly GCA_000404065.3 of Pinus taeda. Classification (NCBI taxonomy): domain Eukaryota; kingdom Viridiplantae; phylum Streptophyta; class Pinopsida; order Pinales; family Pinaceae; genus Pinus; species Pinus taeda. Next base: position 33,582 of record APFE030743367.1, read on the forward strand.
AGACCATCCACCTGATGAGCGTGAGTGATTCAGAAGGATATGACTGAAACCCAGGGGGCATGCACCCTGGTCTGTTTTGACAAGAAAACCTTAGGTATAGAGTAGGTTTCTGTGGAGGATATATGACTAGTATGACGAACTCGTCCTTACAGGAAAATGGGATCAGGCTGGAATAAGATACCTTCGTTAAAGTTATGTGAGTGGAGTATCTCTACGCCACTCCCCTTTGTCTATTTCAGTAGACATCGCCAAGGGAGCTTTCTGTCTGCTACGTAGATGGAACTTTGATGGGAACCTGGAAAATTTTCGCTATACCTGGGGGCATGCAAACCTCTTATAAAAAAGAAAGAAACGACCAACTAATGTTAGCTCTATGATTCCACTAACTTCAACTGCCTAGGTTGGGTGAGTGGCTGAAACCATTCATCTTTGCAGGGGCCACCTGGGCACCGGCAAAGTAAAGGTAAACTTTTCCTACCTAGCCTTGGTAGTGATCTTAGTAGTTAAGTAGAGGGGCATAGTTGGTCATTCCTAACTTGCATTCAAGATGCTCCAGGGCAAAGCTTCGAAAGGTGCAAGCCCCTTAAAAATGGCATCTTGAATGAGACATGAGAGCAATGTTGTCGCAGAGTTCAAGTTCGTTAAAAAATAAACCCTCCACGAGCAGTTTTAGCACATAGTTCAGGCTCATTAAAAAATAAACATAAGTCATGAGCAAATGTTTGCCCAATCATTTAAGCTCATTAAAAAATGAACCAATAAATAACCATTGTGAATGCCTTATCGCCAGCTTTTGAGCCTTGGTCGTGTTCTCGCCATCACCTCCACTCTGTTTTTAGCCGATCATTTACCCTCATATGATTGTTTACCCCTTCGAGGAACATCTGCGAAGAGTGATTCTGTTATCCATCCTTGTGACACTGCCGTGATTGGAAAATTCCAAATCTTACCTGGAATCAACTGCTACCCGAAACCATCACTTGTTCCTCGAAAACGAGTCTT
>APFE030743368.1:0-25372 GCA_000404065.3 Pinus taeda
TATCCCTGTATATTCTGAGCCCTTGTCATCTTCCTCTAGCCAACCTTCCTATCTAGAGAGGTTAGTTGTTGAGAAGAAACACCACATTCCTGAGTCTAACCTGGCTTCTGAGCTTAGGAACCTTTTCATAAGGGTACCTTTGCAACAAGATATCAAAGATATCCCCATCTATACAAAAATAATTAGGGAACTTTTTCTCAAGAAGCTAGGAAGGAGAATATTAGAACCTCAAACTATTCAATTTGTTGGTAGAGTAGCAGAGTTAATGACAAGGTGTATGCACATGGAAAAATATACCGACCCTGAAAACCCTATTGTCTCTCTTCAGATAAGTGGTGTCCTTGTCTCCAATGTACTTATAGACCTAGGGGTAGCCATTGATGTTATGACCAAGCAGGCCATGGAGCAACCTGGATTGGTCCATATTCATCATACTCCCACTATGCGTGAACTAGAAGATAGATCTAAAATCAAGCCGAAAGGGGTGTTGGATGATGTTGTCATTTCCCTAGATTCTTGGGAATATCCCACATATTTCATTGTGCTTCAACCAAAGAACCCTATGGGAGGGCATCCCTTGATCTTGGGACAACCATAGCTTGCTACGACCGATGATTATATTGGATGTTGTTATGGTGATATGTATATTTCCCATGGAGATTCTAGAAAGAAGGTCACCTTATATCCACTCGCTAGATCCATTCAGGAGTTTTGAGACACCTTATGGTTAGACTACAGTAGTGATGAGGAGACTAAACCTATTTCCTTGATACATCAGAATGTCAAGTCTTCATAGGAGGGTGATATTCAAGTCTTCCTGAACAACCTAGACACCATAACTAATTTTGAGTCATTGAGTCAGATTTTTAGTCTAGATTTTCAGGAAAGATATGACTCTCTACCTCCATCACCACCATCTCTAGTGACACATTTGTGTACTCTTGAGCCTGATGCTACTCTTGTTGAGATTAGTCCAAGTAAATCCTTGTATATCAGTTCAAACTTGGATCCTTCTCAGCAAGAGCATTTTGTGAATTTGTGGCGAAACCATCTCGATGCCTTTGCATGGGGTTATGATGTTATGAAAGGCATCCCTCCTAAAACTTGTACACACCGTATCTATATTCATGATGGAGCCCAACCTATCCAACAACCCCAAAGGCGAATGAACCCAGCTCTAAGAGACATTGTAAAGGAAGAATTGAAAAAACTCTTAGATGTTGATTTTATCTATCCCATTTCTTATAGCTAGTGGGTCTCTCCATTAGTATTAGTCCCAAAGAAAGATGGGAGATGGCACATTTGTATTGACTACAGATAATTGAATAAAGCCACTCTCAAATATTACTTCCTCCTTCCTTTCATCGATCAGGTACTCGATACCCTTGCTGGTAAGAAGTACTTTTATTTTCTAGATGGATTTAACAGATATAACCAGATACAGATAACACCCAAGGATCAAGACAAAACCACTTTTACATTTCCATGAGGTACATTTTCTTACCAAGTACTTCCCTTTGGATTATGTAATGCCCCAACTACCTTTTAAAGGGCAGTTTTGGCTATTTTTGTTGACCTTGAGTGTGTAGAAATCTATATGGACGATTTCTCTGTGTTTGATGATTCATTTCAGGAAGCCCTCAAGAATCTAGAAAAAGTGCTTCCTCGTTGCCAAGAATCTCATCTCGCCTTGAGTGATAAGAAATATAAATTAATGTGCAAGGTCAGAGTGCTTCTTAGCCATCTTATTTCCGACAAAGGTATCTAGGTTGATCCTACAAAAATAGAAGTCATTTTGAGTCTTCTTATACCCAAAACTCAAATGGAAGTGAGAGGTTTTCTAGGACATGCGAGCTACTATAGGAGATTCATTAAGAATTTCTCAAGAATAGCTACCCCCATTTTCTAACTTTTGGCTAAAGATAGTGAGTTTTCTTGGTCCATAGCTTGCCAATGGTCCTTTAAGACATAGAAGGAAAAATTAGTCCAGGCACCAGTTTTGAGAGGTCCAAACTGGTCCCTACCATTCCATATTTCCTTTGATGCCTCAGATACTGCTATTAGCATAGCTTTAGGACAAGAAGGAGACAAACAATCTTATGCTATTCATTTCATTAGTAAAAACTTGTCACCCACTGAACTCAATTATACGGTTACTAAGAAAGAGTTTTTAGCTGTAGTTTTTTCTATTAAAAAATCCTAACATTGTATTACAGGATATGAAGTCTTTGTACATACTGACCATTCTGCAATAATATATTTTATGAATAAACCATTAACTAGTGGTAGAGTGACTAGATGGTTGCTATTCTTACAGGAATTTAATATTACTATTGTTGATAGACCAGGAAAATCAAATGCAGTAGCAGATTATCTTTCAAGATTAATAATCTTGGTGAAGTAATTCCTGTTGATCATGATTTTCTTGGAAAAAATATTTTTGCTATGTCAACAAAATCCCCATGGTTTGTTGACATAGCTAACTATTTAGTCACCGAAAAATTACCACCTCACTTATCCACTCATAAAAAGCAGAATATCATTTAGAAAAGTGTTGCATATTCCTAGATCCAAGGAGACCTCTTTTACACCGAAGCAGATCTCATTATCTATAGATGTGTAAGAGAGGAAGAAGTGTTTTATATTTTAAAATATTCCCATGATGAACCTTGTGGGGTTCACTTCGCTGATAAGCAGACTACATACAAAGTGTTACGAGTTGGCTATTTTTGGCCTTCTTTGCTCAAAGATGCCAAATAATATGTCAAGCGGTGTGATAGTTGTCAGCAAGTTGGCCAGCCTAATCAAACCAATGAAATCCCTTTATGTCCTCAGGTTATGATTGAGCCTTTTGAAAAATGGGTGATTTATTTTGTAGGACCAGTAAATCTAGCATCATCAAATAAAAAGCATATTTTGGCTTGTACAGATTTTGCTACAAAATGGGTAGAAGCTAAAGTTGTTTCTTTTGCTACTGAAAGAGTTGTTGATTTTCTTTTTACTAAAATATTTACTAGATTTAGTGTACCTAGAGAAAAATTTTTTGACAATGGACCACAGTTTGTTTCTAATCTGGTACAGTGTGTAATGGAGCAGTACAAAATATGGCATAGGAAATCTACACCGTATCACCCGCAAGCAAATGGTTAGGTGGATTCCACAGATAAGGTGATTGAGTCCATCCTCATAAAGACAGTAAACATGCACATAAAGGATTGGGCTGACAAATTAAACTAGTTAGATGAATTCCAAAGGGATGTTGTTCAGTAGAACATCTTGGTTCAATAGCAGCGGAAGACTGCATGACAAGTCCATTCAGAAGAAGCAGTTCCAACCAAGTGATTGGCTACTCCTCTACGATTCGAGATTCAAATATTTTAAAGGAAAATTCCATACACGTTGGATGGGACCCTATGATGTGGTCAAAGTGTTCGAAAATGGAGCGATAGAAATCAAAAATATTGATGGACAAAATTCTATGTTCCTAGTAAACTCGCATAGATTGAAGGTATATTTTCAGCCCCTTACTAAAGAAGATTTTATGCAACAAGTCCAACAACCATTTGAAAAGGAGTTGGTAGGTGGTAACACCAACCTGTTGAATATTTGATTCCTTCTTATCCTTAATGAAAAAAATAATAATAAAAACAAAAACAAAAACAAAAAGTATAAAAAGAAAAAAAAAATCCTGTAATTATGAAAATTAGTTGAATGACATGATTGTAGAAGGATCAACTTGAAAACCAGCATGTTGGAAGGAAGATCAAAATTTTAATAAAAAGGGAAGGTTACTTGATTTTTAGATATGTTGGCTGCCACCAAGAAGAAGCATGTTCCCGAAACCGAGCACTTACCAAAGTTTGGGGTAACTAGAATAGACATTTTTATTTCAAGTAAACGCTTACTTCCTATTGTAGTTATTTTTTTCTTGCACCAGTGCAGGCATATTTCAAGGAAAAAATGTTGTCTTTCTTCTATCTCCCATTTTGAAAATTCCCAGTAGCTCTTTTCTAAAATCCATAATGAATTACCTTCCTCTTTCTTCTAAGAAACTACCCTTGCCCGATTTCGTAAAATCCCTCTTTTCCCTTGAATTTTTTCCACATCCCATTTCATTTATCCCTCTTGGTGATATTGTTTCTGGAACCCCTGCTGTAATATTCCTTCCCATTCTAAGAATTTTTACCTTTTACCCCCTTCTTTATTCGCTCATAAATTGATTGTAGAATTTGATGCAGTCAATCCATAAGGCATGATCATGAAACAGCAAAGGATGGCGAATAAACTTTTCTTGTATATTGAGGCAAATTTTTTTTAATCTAGCTACAAAATTATGTTCTATCATATTCTCTATTTTGGTAAAAGTCTCTGGTGAAAGCAGGTTTAGTGTAGGGACATAGCTGACAATGAAAGCAAGTAAAATTCACACAGTCCTAGAGTGTTTTATCAAGGATATTTATGGTTATGTACTTTCTTGTACATGTGTACTGATATATCACAGAATTTCATGTTTTAATTGATACTCTGTTTCATTATTACTAAGCTAGGAAAAATCTTTAAAGTGCAAGATGTATAAGGTTTTGAAATCTAATCTATTAATAAGTGTTGAACTATGTCTTGATTAAATTATGATGCTGACTGTGGGATAGTACTGTTTTCCAATAGCCTGTATTCACCCTCCTTAAAATAATTCAACATTGCTTGTCCATTATTACTTTACCCGTAATCCGATCATTGGAACCATTTCCTACACCTCCATTTCACCCAATCATTATGATTCACCCGTAGTGGGCTGACACGAATCTGCACTTGATATGAAGGGCTATTCCATCATAACTGGGTGACTGGGTATAAAAGATAGAGGGTGATGAACCTCCAGCATAAAGCTCTCGGCAAACATTAGAGTCACTCACAGAAATTATTTTGAGGGTGTGATTAGAAAGGGTGAAGTGCAGTTCGAAATGGCACATGTAAGGAGTGAGCCGCTGTCTTTGTAGGAGATTGAGAAAACAACAAAGTACAGGAACAATCTTTCCTATTGCAAGAATTTGGTTCTTTCCATTTCTACAGAAGTTTGATGTGCTCAACATGGTTGTGGTACTGGAGCTCACAAGGACATTCAAAGGAGGCTGAGTTAGGGTCGTATGGTTGAATTTCAAAGTTACAAAGGAGTCTATTGTGCAAGCCACAAGCTTGCCACTTATAGGATAGTACTGGTTTAAAAAGGAGTGGCCTGCAAAGAAACGATGGCACTAGTTCGTGGTCGACAAGAAGATTAAGATTGACTGGAGGAAAGGACTTCCACTGAATGCCATGGTTGGGAAGTGGCGAGACCTATTGTTTATACTACAAAAATTCATAACTAGGGAGGGATGTTTCTAGGAAAACTAGTGTCTTTTCAATCTGCTAGCCCTCTAGGATTGGCAGCTATCCTAGAAACAAACAATCAAAGAAATTTATGATTTCCTCTATATATGATAGATAAGAGAAGCAGAGGAACCAACTTGGATCTTTTGCTTGACTCCTTGCTTGATTTCTCTCTCCCTTGATAGAGCTTGCAACTCCTCTCCTACTTGTCCCGTTTAGAGAATACCTATAGAAACAAAGTAACAAAACACCATCAAATCATATTGACCTATTATATCATAAACAATGCAGAATCAGAAATACATTGAACATACAATGGCATTTACAAATAACAACATTCACAAATACACGATTGTATGGAGGAAAACTCAAAGAACTTTATTGAAATAGAAGGGAGAATTACAACTCAGCTATCTAATCCAGCATCATCCTCCCAGCATCAAAGCCCTCTTCACCTCATGAAAATCAAGATCACCCAACAATACAATGCTCCTTCTCGAAGACAAACTATCAGCACTTCCTTACAAATTACAAAACTCCAGCCTCTAGATCTCTCAGATGAGGGATCCATTTATAGATGTCTGCAAGGGAGTGAGTCATCTCCGAGTTTTTTATTAGTATCATTCCACTTTTTGTTCTTGGTTCTACTTGGAGATTTCTTGGATCTCTTACTCATCCTGGGTGAATTCAGAGAGGCAAGTGTCATAGGAGAAGTTTCTAGAAGATTCCATGAGCATCCACTTAGCAAACTATCTCATACATTTGTCCATTCTCGCTCATCGCACCCCACAAAAGGCCTCTTCAGTATGCATTGCACCTGGCTAGTGTAAAAGTCAGTATGTTTCGCACCCTAATAGGAGCAGTTAGTATGGTCCAGTTTTGGCCAGTTCTGAGTGGTTTTTTAAGTGGAACTTTTGGGGAATGATGTAATCAGTTGACCATGATCCTTTAGGGTATGAAACAACATTTTTAGGGGTTAAAGAGCTCATGTTTTATTGACATATAAGATTGGGGTTGAAGTGCCCAAATATGTCTATAACAGTTGCCCCCTAAAGCATGAAGTCATAAATCTTTTGATGTCGGGTGAAATGCTTTATCATGAGGATCCGAGGTATTCAAACTGGAAGGTGACCTACATAAGATACAATACAATACATCATCATCATATTATTTTCATGATCTAGCTCAGGCAGGCATTCCCATGCTCAGCTTTATAAATTCATTTTCATGTACATAGAACAGACAACTCGTCTGCGGTTGTAGACTGGTGATTACTTATATGTAGAGTCATCATCCCTAGCTTGGATGATGATTTGTGCAGCTTCTGTGTACATTTGGAGTCTTTATATTCTTGAATATATCGTAGCCTGAATGGATGAAACTAGATCCGAGGTCTTTAAACTCATTCAATCTTCGCACGATGTACAAGTCAATCCATGTGAAAAGATGTCCTAAAGTTGAACATGGAAAGACATCACCTGATTACCAGCCAATAATGTAAGATGTTAATAGACGCGAGAGGAATCATTGATCATGATAATGACCCTCAAGGTATTATAGTACAGTTCACATGGTGTGAATATATGATCCGATGTCAAACACCACGCAAAATCTTTCAGTCAAAGGCCATTGATGTAAACCTATCGTCGGAAGTGAGAAACTTGCCATTGAGGCATGCAAGCTTCAAAGTACTCAAAGGGTTGTTTCTAAGTCAACTTCTTGGATAATGAGCTGATGTTGATAAGAAGTGACCCGTTGTAAGAGGGCCTTAATGTATCCCACATCTACGACACAAAATGAAGCAAATGATTTTCTGGAGGTGAAAACGATCTGATGATACAAGTTTCAGGAATGGCGGTCATGAAAAATGGAGGGTGAAGGTCTTGCAGTGGATGAGGCATTAACTGGATGGTGAATTCTTTGAATAACTTCTCTTGAACATATCGGCGACTCTAAGATGGATTGGTAGCGTTAACCCCAAAAGATGGATGGTATGGAGGACCAATGGTGATATGACCGATGAAAAAAATAACCCAACCCAACTCAATCATGGTGATAGAGTGAAAGTGTCATGTTCAAGAGCGACCTGCTACAAATAAAATTCTTCAAGTTTTCTTCCCTTTTTCCCCAATCTGCTGACCATTACCTCTTTAATTTTTTCAAGCTTGAGGAGGATAACATGTGCTTGCTCTATAATTTTCCCTTGGGGCAAACCTGTCACTATGTTTTAGTGAGCCTAGTAACAGTGAAACTCATTCTTGTCCAGGTGGACAAGTTTGTCACTATTGTTTTAACGAGTTTAATGACAAGGATAACTTGGTCCTTTTCATGTTTAGAGAGTTTGAAAAGAGATGAAAAGGAAACTCCAACAGTTCTTTTTTGTAGCATAATCCCTTAAGTCCAAAAAGGATAAAATAATATGAAAGGGACGAGTTTTTCGATCACTTTAATGAGCCGAAAAAGACAAGCGCCCGAACCTTTTCATGAGATAATCCCTCAGGTCTAAGAAAGATTTAAAATTTATAGGAGGGATGGCACTTCCAATTACTTTAACGAGCTGGAAAGGCCAATAGCTCGACAGTCTTTTCATATTTAACAAGTCTGAAAAGAGTTTAAAGGAGACTCGTTTTTTTTTAGGAACAAGTGGTGTTTAGGGTAGCAACTGGTTTCGGGTGAGCTTCGAACTTATCAAAACATGGTGATGTGAAGAGGGTGGCTAACAAGACCACTCGTCGCAGCTACTCCTCAAAATGGTAAACAATCAAGTGGAAGCGTATGATCAGCCAAAAGAATGGAGGTGATGGAAGGAACACAACCAAGGCTCAAAAGGTTGATATTATGGAAATCACAAAGGTTATTTACCGAAGGTGGGTTCATTTTTTAACGAGCTTGAACTCTTGGGGAACATATGCTCAGTGGCAGGTTTATTTTTTAACGAGCTTTAACCTTGCGGAAACATTGCTCATAGCCTAGTTCATTTTTTAATGAGCTTAAACCATGCAACAACATATGCTCAAAGATTACCACACTTAATCAAGCATAGTAACATTTAAGATACAACCTGTTTCAGGGTTGCAACAGTGGAATCCCATCATAATCCACCAGCTCGTAAGCTCCTTTTTTCAATACTCGTTTAACAATGTAGGGAACCATCCATAATGGTTTGAACTTCCCTGCTCCCAATTTGTCAGAGTCCTGATCATAAAGCAAGACTAGGTCACCTTCTGAGAAGACATGAGGCTTGACATTTTTATCAAATTGTGCCTTGACATGCTTCTTATGAGCTTCATTAGCCAGCGTGACATCACGATGGGTTTCATCCAAGTGGATTAGTTCCAAGAAATGTGCCTCTTCCTCCGAAGTTTCGGGAAGCAGATCAATTGTGAGCTTGAGAGATGAAATTTCGCACTTAATTGGTAAGATGGCTTCCAGACCATACACCAAATGAAAGGGCATAAATCTGATAACATTTCTCACCGATGTCCTATATGTCCACAGAGCTGAGTACAAGATTAAATTCTAATTCTGTTTGTGGACTCCAATCATTCTTTGCAGCATGCGCTTCAGGGCTTTGTTGATTGCCTTAACTTGTCTGTTAGCCTGTGGATAATATGGAGTAGAACTATCGTGGGATAGTCCTAATTTAGCAGTTAATTCAACCATCATGTGATTGCAAAAATGTGATCCATGATCTATGGTTATAGCATGTGGAACACCAAATCTAGAGACTACATGATTAAAAAAGAAAACAGCAGCCATTTCGCCGTTGTTGTTTAATGTAGGCATCGCCTCGGCCCATTTGTAAAATAGTCGACCGACTATAATATACCCATGCCCCCTAGCCAAGGTGGGGTTACATGTCATGAAATATATGCCCCATTTAGTGAATGGTCCAACAGCAACCATTGGATGCATTGGTGCAGGTGGTAATCTGGTTTTGCGATCAAAAATCTGACAAGCATGGCAACTTCTAACTGTAATTATGCAATCTTTGAATATAGTGGGCTATAAGTAACCAGCTCATAATTTTTTTTGTGCAATAGCGTAACTAGATAGATGTCCCCCACACGCACTTGAATGACAGTCATTCAGGACTTTTTCAGCCTCCTCATGCGTGAGGCACCTTTGCAGAATTCTAGCGACACCATGACGGTAAAGTGTATCACCGACGATCATGTAGTCTTTGGCATGGTATTGAATACGCCGTTGTTCAGAGTGAGAAATGTTAGGCCTAAAGGTTTGGGTTTGGAGATAGATCAGTATATCTCCGTACCACGGATCACTTGACGATATTAGAAATAGAGTCTTATCCACGATTGATGCTTTAGATGTTAAATTGTTGGACGAAAATGGGAGGGCACAAAGTAACTCTGCAAAAATGAGAGATTTCTTTGATTTTGATTTGGTTAATTCCATATCAAACTCTTGCAAAATGGCTATCCATTTGGAATATTTGCCCCCTAGTAATTGACATGATAGAATGTAGGTCATAGGGTTTCAATCTGACAAAATGGTAGTTTTTCGAAAGAGAATATAGTGTCAAAATCTCTGTACTACTTGAACAGCTCCTAAAGCCAACTTTTCAAAATAAGAGTACTTGCTTTCTATATCATTTAAGTTGCAACTTAAATAATACATAGGATGTTCTATTCCATTGTCTTCTTGCACTAAAACCATGGTGATGGTTGTATCTGTAGCGGCGAGATATAGGTTAAAGTCTTTTTGATAGTCAGCAGCATACATTAATGATACTTTTACTAGCGAACCTTTTAAAGCATCAAAGGAAGCTTGGGCAACCTGATCCCAGTTGAAGGGTACTTCTTCTTTCAAAAGATGTGTATAACCTTTAGCAATTTCGGCGTAATTTGGAATGAACCTCCTTAGAAAGTTAGCCTTCCCTTGGAGTTTTTGAATCTAAAGCAAATTTGAAAGTGGAGGCATGTCAAGGATTGCCTAAACCTTACATGGGTTGAGTCAAATTTTGTCCTTATAAACTACGAAACCAAGTAATCGACCAAAACCAACACAAAACACACACTTGTGTGTATTGAGTCATATCTTGTAGTGTCGGCAATGTAGAAATATGGCTCTCAATTGTTGTGGATGATCAGTCCGCTTTCGCAAATGAGCCAATAGATCATCGAGATATGGTTGAACGATGTGCTTGATGTCATGGAAGGTGTAGTTCATTGCCCTCTGAAAAGTTGCCCCTGAGTTCTTCAAACTGAAAGGTAGTTTACGGTAGGCGAATGTGCCCCATGGACATATAAATGCAGTATTCGATTGGTCCTATGGGCAGATATTTATTTGGTTGTACCCAAAAAATCCATCCATGAATGAAAAGATTTTGCATCCATCACATTCATCAATTATCTGGTCGATGAAGGGTGTAGGTTAGTTTTCCTTTGGACACGCTTGATTTACACCCCTATAATCGACGCACACTCTAATTGTTCCTTGCTATTTCATCACAGGAACAATATTCGATACCCATTCAATGGGAGGTACAAGGTAAATGTAACCAGCATGCAAAATTTTTTCAACTTCTGCCTTAATGGCAGCGGCTTTCTTTGGATGAACAGGTCTACGCCATTGTCATATCGGTTTGACATATGGATAAATATTTATTTCATGTTCAATGATTCTCAATTCAATGCCTAGCATTTCTTCATATGACCATGCAAATACATCTCTGAATTCACGAAAGAGAGCGCAGTATATTTTTAGTTCTGAAGGAAAACAAGATTTTCCAACATGAATATTCTCTACAACATTAGGTTTGGTCAAGATATTAATGGCGATAGTTTCCTCAATATTAGACAGATTTCGCTTGGAATTCACTGTATTTATAGTATTTGACAGAAAATAAAAAACTGAAGGATGATTAAGGTCGCTTGAACAATCTTCATTGTTATCTTGAAGGTGGGAACGATGGTGGTAATCTTCCCACGATGCCTCTCCTATCATCATCGACTTAATGATTCCTTCGTCTGTAGAATGTATACGAGACCAAGGATTGGAATAGGTACCATATTCTAGAGACCTATCTATTCAAATACTCGCTGAGTGTTGATTTGGGTTTGCCGCCCAAGCCCAGAAAATTGATTGCTACAGAGATTCTATGGGGCTTGGGGGTAACACCTTGAGATGATCCACACTATCAAAATGGTCAGAGTTCTTCTTAATCTTTGATGATGTAGAAGATATCATATGATAGGTTTCCACTTTGGCCACTTTCGCTAGATTACTTGGAGGCGGGAGGACAAAAGTACCCATTAAGAAAGGGTCTTCTAGTAGACCTACTCCGACATTTTGAAGCGATTGAGAACTTCCATGGATCAATGGAATGCTTCCAGTAGCTTTTGTACTATTGGGGAAAAAGGTTAGTTGGTTAAGGATTGTAATTCCACCTTGGAAGGGAAATGCAATCTTTCTAAAATATGTTGACACAACGGCAGCCATAGCGTAAATCTAGGGCCTTCCCAGTAAAATATTGTAGTCGACGTTTCCATCAATGACTTTGACTTCAATTTCTACTGTCTTACCCCCCAGTTCAACTTGCAAGTTACTTAAGATCCCATATGGTGTGTATGTTCTTCCATCGAATGCTTTTAATGTCATTGGTGATCGCAACAAGTGTGGTGAACCTAAAGTTTTCCAGCAACTAATTGACATAATACAGGTAGATGCCCCCTCATCAATGATTGTTCGATGAACAATTTTATTGAGGGCTTTTACTTGTATAAGGAAAGTGAGTTGGGCCAGTAACTGAGGTTCGTATCCTTTATGGTTAAAGGCCACAAGATTGGAATCCGTTGGATCAATCCCACCTATTGTTGATAACAAAGGCTGCTTTTGGGAGGGGCAATTCTACAGTACTTCAAGTGTCGACATAGCAGATGGTGATTGAGCCAAATTCTCCACTATAATATAATTTTGTGTTGCTCGAGCATGAGGATTAAATGTTGATTTATGTAATACTCCATTTGGCGGCTTTATATTTAATTCAGGAATGATGGGCAGAACAACCTCTGGTAAAGTTGTTATTGAGCTACTGGGTTGATCTGTAGCCTTGTTGTTCGACGACTGTGGATTCCCATATTCTTTATTCCTTGTCGATATCAAAGCATCGTTTTGTTGTTTCGAGATGGATAGCATAAGCACTTGGGATGTGGAAGCATGATCGATAGCAACTAGGTTAGTTTCTAGGTTTGGAAACGGATCAGTCAACACCGCTGAGGTAGTTGAAGTCTTTAAAATTTTCGCAACCTCAGCTCGATGTGGACAATCTTTCATGAAATGCTCATTGTTACATATTAAACATGGATAATGAGGTTTCTTTTTCCTAGCAAGGTTCTTAGAAGATTTTTCAGGAGGTGAATTTTCCTGTTTCTTCTTATTATTTTTCACTTTTTTCTTGCCCCCTGGTTGCTTTCGATTCTTGCACTTGTCAAATGACATAGCATTAAGCTCTGAGGCAAGAGGTTTGTCATTTGCTTTTTGACTAGAAACTGCAAGCGCTTTACCAGATGGAGCCTTTGCAGTTTGTATACTTGAGGTACCGATCACGCCATCATCGACGTGATAATTCCTATTCGATTTAAGAGGGGGAGGAATGGAAAATTCTGGTCTAGGACGTTAGGAATTTTTTCATAGAGCGTGCCAGACTAAGTATATATTAAATCTAAATATTGAGCACGAGCAATGACTTGCTCTTCAGTGACAACTCTTCCCTTCGCCACATCCTCAGTAATAGAAGGCAATAATAACTTAATAAACCATTCAGCTAGAAGCTGATCAGGAACATACGTCTTTACCATTCGACGACGATGTCATCGCTCATGAATATGATCAGATATGTGAGTGGTTGTTGTCTGTTTAAAGTTGGTAAGGAGTTCTATTCCCATTTCGTACCTTATGGGTAACTGAAAGTGGGTTAGAAAAGTGGTGGCAAGGGCACTAAAGTTGCCAAACAAAGCTCTAGGCAGTTCAATATATCATTTCGCTGCCGAACCAGTGAGCGTTCTCTGGAAAAGGTGAAGCCTAATCGAATCATCATTTAGGGTGTTATATGAAGACCGCAAATGAAAATTCATTACGTGATTTGATGGATCTTCACCTAGATTTACATTGAATTTAGGAATATCGGAGGGAATTTTATGAGGAATCATTGGCCACCAAGGGGCGTATGCAATTGGATCATTCATCAGCCGGTTAAAATCTGGTAATTCTAGAGTTGCTACAAAAGGCAACTGTTGATTCAGGTTTGGTGAAGCATACCCAGGATAAGATGGGATTGCCTAAGCAGTAGGTCTTTGCATACCAGCATAATGTATCTGATGCTGGTAACTTTGATAAGGTTGTTGGACATAACCATTATAGTATGGTGGTTGATAACCATTTTAAAAATGTGGTTGTCCATTACCTACAAAGCCTTGTTGCTCAGGTCCTCAGTAAGTTTGTTGGAATTGCAGTTGTTGATATTGTACCAGCCATGATTGTTGGACCATTTGTTGTTGCCCAATATTGGATGACTGACCAAGATACGGAGTGATAATACTCGTTTGAGCCTGAGTCGTTATAGGTAAGGAAGCACTAACTTGAGGTTGTGATTGAGTCGTAGAAACAAGAGGTTGTTGTATTGCAACTTGAGAGACTTGAGGTTGACACACAACAGGAAATGCTTGTACTTGTGACACAATCACAATAGCAAGTGTAGTGGGAATATTCGACACGGGTTGAGCCGGTTGCATTGAATATACAACTCTTGGTTATTGAGGTAGCATTGGTACCCAACCGCTAGATGTAATTCTGGTTTGACCTGAATTTTGTTGTGAACTCTCATATGGCTATTCTCTAGGAAGGAACAATGAAAATGCATACTACCCTCCATATGGTAGCAATCCAGTGTTAAAAGGATATATCTGTCTTTGAAGACTAGTCTACCCAAATTAATACTGGCATGCAGGATCAATTTGCTCAGTTTCAATGTAAGAAATACCAGATGGGATTCCGGATGAACAAATAGGAACAGACCATGTCGTCCAAATAGTCCCTGAGTGGACTCCAGCTAGTGGTTGATAATTAGTTGGGATAGATGGTATACTAGCAAACATTGTAGGAATGGCAGCAGGAAGCTCTGTTGTAGCTCTATCAGATGACACAGTCCTAGGTGCTGATGGTTATTCAAACATATTTAGTCTATCCAAAATATTTCCTAGCGATTCGATAGGAACTTGCGATGAAGGATGACTAAAAGAACTAACTTCAGGGGTAGAAGGATATAAGTGGATCCCAATTCCAAAATGTAGTGAGGTACTCGATGGAAGATCCTCTACTATCTCCTATATAGCAATTAGTCTAGGTGGAAGAGGTAGACCGCCAGGTCCGTAAAATATTTATGGAGCTGAAGAAGGTATAGCTTCTGCAATGAAAGATATTGGAGGGGTAACACATTCTGAATTCTGGAACTCAAATTCTAGATGTTCACGTAAGTAAACTTTAGTCTTTGGATCAACTCTAGCTCGAGTTGTTTCAGCTATAGGAGTGTCTACCGTTACACTAGGATCAGTTCTAATGTTGTCTTATAATTGTGGAACTTCTTCCGTAGAGATAGATGTACCAGAAATGATCGGAGTAACTGTAGTCTCTGACGATGTTGAAACACAAGTTTCAAATAAACCAGGAGAATTGGACTCAGTTAAACGAGATTGCTTTGCCTGGAATGGCTTCGTTTCTAGAGTCAAAGATGGTTGACTCGCTAGTCTCCGTGAACAATGGGGTTTTGATTGACTTTCTTCCATGATTGCGGATTACTTGATCAACTCAAAATTAAGGGGAAAATAATGTTATTCCGAATTAATAAATTTTAATGATGCTTTAACATAACCTTGCTTTTTCAATTTTTAAGAGTCGAGAAAAAGCTAAAGATGACTTTAGTCCCCTTCGATTTTTAATGAGCCTGAAGTGACAAGTGCTCAGATGGACCTTTTCTTTGAAGGAGTCGAAAAGGAATGAAAGTGACTACTCTAGAAATTTAGATAGAGGGATTACCAAACCATTCGCAAAACTACAATATACACCTTGGTGATAAATTAAAGAGAAATTACCAAGGACTTATGTATGGCAGTCAATCTTCCCGAATGTTGTGTTCAGTGCATTGCGATCGATAGGGTGGCAGACACGGCTTCCTATGGATAAAGGATATAAACCTATTGTGGTCTCCCAATATATACTCGATGGTACGGGGAGCACAAGTCCGTGCTAGCACTTGTCATATCAAAGAGAAGGAATCACCCAACCTTCGATGAAAACGATAGTTACTAGATTTTATGACGCCGGAACACGTCTCTAGCCTAGACCTCTAGATGTGTTGCGATAGGTTCCAAAGCGTTGTTAAGTTCATTGAAATTTATTTTAGAGTTGATATTGTTTAGAATTTTTCCTTTCAATGGTTCACCTTGCGATGTAGATGTAAAATTCCTAAATATGAAATCTAAATGATAAACAATCATTGTTTATTTTTAGCAATGAAAATCCTAGCTACTAAGGAAAGAAGATTATGATTCTTTCAAACAAAGAGCAAAGAGCACACACTAAATGCACTTTTCCTAAATCATTTTTCACACACAGTTTAAATGCAAATGAAAATGCATGTATTTGTTTTTCATTCCCCTTAATGTGAAAAATGCCAAAAAGGAAAACTAAGTATAGATCTGAAATATTTTCTTCAAAGCTACATTTCGACAATTTCTTTTTCAAAATGAAAGGAAGAATTAAACGACACTTTTCAATTTCGAATAGAAGATGCTTTCAACACTTCAAATATTAAAAAATCAAATCAAATGAATGACAAAAAGTTCAATCGACTATCTAGATAAGGAAGACTTTACGACACTCCTCTTTTCGACACAAAACGACAGTTACGACACTTTTTGCACCAAAACGACAGATCGATTTAAGAAATTTTCGACAAAGGATCATAAATGATGGACAAATACATAAAAAAATTTACTAATCCTAATCAATGGTTGAACTATGTAAAGCAAGCAGGATTCAGCAATGAGATACTGGTCATAAACAACAAAAACAACTAAACAAAGCTAAAAACAAGGACAAAAAACCCCAAATTTCAAGGAGAGAAATTGGATTACTCTGTCATCGCACCTGTGCTTCACAGAAACAAGGATGTATCGCACCTGCTACACTCAGGAAGTGCGATGCATACTAGCTTCCAGTGACAGACAGTGCGATGGGCTAGGGAGCGCAACTGAGATGGGTTTTGGCTCAAATTTGCAGCTGATTTCAGTGAGTTAAGCTGAGCTATTATGGACAGTAAAGAGAAAAGTACAAGGGTATGATCTTGGGAGGTTAATGAACTACCAAAAATGGATCTAGAATGCTTGTAAGTCAAATGTTCAAATCATAAATTAAACCAGAAATTGACTGAAGCAGCATTCATCTACTTTGCAATTGCAGAGCAAGAGCAGTTCGAAGGCTATCAGGTTAACTTCAGGCTCTATCTATCAGTTTATAAAGCAAACAACAACAAGAAACAAACAATCTATTCGATCCCTAGTGGAGTCTCCATTTTGTTTCCAGGAAAACGAGTGTCTTTTCGATCTGCTAGCCCTCTAGGATTGGCAGTTATCCTAGAAACAAACAATCAAAGCAATTTACGATTTCCTGTATATATGATAGATAAGAGAGAAGAAAAGGAACTAACCTGGATCTTCTGCTTGACTCCTTGCTTGATTTCTCTCTCCCTTGATAGAGCTTGCAACTCCTCTCCTACTTGTTCCCTTTACATAATACCTGTAGAAACAATGTAACAAAACACCATCAAAGCATCTTGACCTATTATATCATAAACAATGGAGAATCAGAAATACATTGAACATACAATGGCATTTACAAATAACAATATTCACAAATACACGATTGTGTGGAGGAAAACTCAAAGAACTTTATTAAAATAGAAGGGAGAATTACAACTCAGATATCTAGCATCATCCTCCCAGCATCAAAGCCCTCTTCACCTCATGAAAAGAAAGATAAAAAATTACAAAATTCCAGCCTCTAGATCTCTCAGATGAGAGATCCATTTATAGATGTCTACAAGGGTGTGAGTCATCTCTGGGTTTTTTATTAGTGTCATTCCACTTGTTGTTCTTGGTACTACTTGGAGATTTCTTGGATCTCTTACTCATCCCTGGGTGAATTTAGAGAGGCAAGTGTCATGGGAGAAGTTTCTAGAAGATTCCATGAGCATCCACTTAGCAAACTGTCTTGAACATTTTTCCATTCTCACTCATCGCACCCCGTATAAGGTCTCTTCAGTATGCATCGCACTTGGCTAGTGTAGGAGGCAGTATGCATCGCACCCTGACAGTGGAGCAATCAATATGGTCTAGTTTTGGCTAGTTATGAGTGGTTTTTCAGGTGGAACTTTTGGGGAATGATGTAATAAGTTGACCATGATCCTTGAGGGTATGAAACAACACTTTTAGGGGTTAAAGAGCCCTTGGTTTATCGACATATAAGATTGGGGTTGAAGTGCCCAAATATGTCTATAACAAGGGATGCTATACATTAACATTTGTATATCACCTTCGATTATTTCTGCACTTCGAGTTGGGAAAATTGACTAAGTTCCCTTACTACTCACTCACGAGTCTTGAGAAGATGACGAAAGGCATGCAGAGTGGAAATGCAAGCCAAGTTTCAAACAAGCTCTACCATCAAGGGCTTATCACAATTCTGGTCAAGAAGAAGCTGGAAGAAAAGGGAGTAACTTGGGGAGCATTTCTGAAAGCATTTCAAGCGAGGGGTGCAGAGAAGCCTAATAGCACAAGTACAAGTAAGAAGAGGGAAGCAGATGCATCATCTCTTGCCAAGTAGTGAGATGAATGTACACAATTGCAAGTAGAGAAGAAGACTGTTCAAACTACTCCACCTGTGGCTAAGAAGAGAAAGACCAGAACCTCGGTGAGGAGGAAGACCATCTCCCAAGGGATGAACCAGTCAAGATCTCCAATCATAATCAATGAATCACCCCAAGTTTTCCCTATAGTTCATCATCTCTCGGTGCTTGCAAATGAAGTAGCATACACTGTGGAAGATGAAGAGAACACGGAGGATGATGTATTGTTGTCAACTTTCGTCAGCGGATTAAGGAAAAGGAAGATGACACCGAGTATTGGTGAATTCCAAGAAGAGGGTCACGAGGATGAAGAAGAACAACATGAAGAGACCCTTGATAATTTCAGTGAACCAGACATGGAAACCCTCAATGATTTAAAGGAACGGGATACTAAAGCCCCTACTGTTTTAGAAGGACAACGTACTAAAGCCCCTGCAGTTTTAGAAGGATAGGGTACTGAAGCCCCTGTTGTTGTAGAAGAAAGGGGAACTGAAACCCCTATAGATTTGGACAGACAGGGTGCTGAATCCCCTGAGAAATTGGAAGAATAGGGTGTTAAAATTCTTGAGGAATTGAGTGCACAAGGTACTAAAACCCTTGGCACAAATATTATGGAGGGCATCAAAACCCTCGGCAACAAGAAAACCCCAAGTGTAGAAACCCTCAGCGACGTCATAATGCAGACATTTGACAACCTTGACCTCGACGACAATGGGACTTGTTTTGTGTCCATTGCAAGAGAATACATTCACACCTCAAGATCTTAGCACGACACCCTCCCGTCTCTACCTCAACAACAAAATGGTATATTTGGAGCAACACATTCATGACCTGGAGGCTTTGGACCAAGTCATGAAGGAGTAGAGTTCGCAGAAGTAGAGTGAGGTGGAGTTACTTGCAAAGGTAAAAAGGTAGAAGCAACAAGTAAAGGTATCAAAGTATCATGCCTCCAAATGCTACAAATGCCTCAAGAAGGTGACTAAGAAGTTGTGAAGAGCCCGAGACAAAAAGTCGAAGATAATGAAAGCAGGAATAAACATTGAAGTTTAGGATTGAGGAGCTAGCCATTCATTTTTGAGGATTTTTTGTAGAAGGTAAAACATTATGTGAGGACACACAACAACTTAGGGATGGGAGGATGTTGGTGTCCCAAATTTCCCTATTTTCTACCCCATTTTAACCTCTATTTTATCTCAACATAAACCTCTCTTTCCTGCACTAGTCTAAGATAACTACATATTCCTGCACATGCTTCCTATTTTACATTAAGATTTATTAAAGTGCTTTATTAATCATTTTTATATGGATTTCATGCCTATTACGTACCTCTTGTAACTTATGTTAAATTCCTAAAAGTAATTAATAAACTTAGTATTAATTATGAGTAAGTATGACTAGTATAAGTAGATTCCTGCATTGCCACGAGGATTGTCCGAGATTTCCGTGAGCCAAATCTTTCCACGAGGATGGGTTTTGATCCTTGAATCCAAGTTTAGTTGCTGATGAACTGAAGAAGGATACGGTGGTGCGCAATCAAGGAGTGTTTTCCAAAGTTATTCTATGACCAAGAGACATACATGTTCCATTATAACTGTTGGCCAATTTTGTAATTTTAGTTGTTAGTCTGTTTAGCCGAAAGGATGTATAAGATATAGGTCATAGGTAGGACTAGCTAGCGAACCATCGACTGTAATTTCATTTTCATGTAACCTGGGTATTGCCTCAACTCCGAGGCTGGACTTGCACTGTTATGTACATTTTTTGAATCGAGTAATACAAGAAATTTGCCATGATTTTCATACATAGTGTTTAATTTATCTTTGATGCATATTTGAGTGCTGAGCCTTTTCATTTCTTAGATGAGAAACAAGTTCGTTGGCTAGGGCCCAGCTAACCCAGTTTGTTTACCCCTTGTACTTTTGTTATTCAGAAAGACAGTGTGAATATTTCCTTCTGCAACTACGTGGTGTGACAGTTCTGATATTTTTTTTTGAAATTCTGATTTAAATATCTTTTGTAATTAAAGTGTGAAATGGATCCGTGGCTTTGGGAGTTAGCTTAGTTTATTTCATTTATGAAATTAATTTCTCACATTTTCTTTACTCTCAATCATTGTCTCAATTCACTTTCGCTCGGATCGTGTAGGAAGCTCTTTCCTGCACCAGTGCATGTAGTTGCCTACACTTTGGTTTAGTTCTTCATTTTGCAGGAAACATTGGATTACTTTCCTGCATATTATTTCTATTTATTTTGCAAGCGAATGAACTGTTAACTTCAGTAATTGTCTTCAGCAATAAAATTATATCTCCGAAATATCTTAGAACAGTTGCATGCATTTATCATAAACATGTTATACTTTCATTTTATGTCTTATGAACAAAGAACAAAAATACTTTGAGTGGATTACCAAAGTTAGTTGACACATGCAGATCACTTAGACCATTATCTTGAATCCTTTGAGTTGCTTTCATTTCATGAAGCTTACTTCCTTTTCAGGATTTAATTAATTAAAGAATTTCTTTTCCACAAATAATTTACTTCATGACTTTATTTGTAGTTGCAATTCTTTTTCAGCACATCTTTCAATCCTTTCGAAAGTAATTTGGAAACTGGGTGAAGGAAACTCTGCCTCGATGCAAGAGTTGGTCTCTTGTCACAGAAACATAGTGCTCTAAGCCCTGAAACTTAGAGCACCTTCACTAAGACATAAACCTTCAATAAGGGAGGTCAAATATACTTATACAGAGAGACATTGTACTTGCACTAGTGCAAGCAGATTGCAACAGTGCAAGGATAGGTTGTTTGTGTAAAAGGAAGATCAAGAGGAAAACAGATCTTTGCAAGGGCCCACTTGTCAGACTGTTAGTCATCCATATAAAGATGAACACATCATTTCATTCCAGCATTTCAGATTGTTTTAGTTGTGTGAAAACTCCTTTAATTGATTTACTTGAAAATTATTCTTTTACATTCCAACACTAGAGTTGCTTTGTTGTCAATTTCCTTTACGATTGTTTTCTGTCTGATTATGCAAGCATTTCCTTTAAGAAGTATGATTAGGAACAAGAAAAGTTCATACGAGTTCTGGAATTTCCTGTGCTTCATCTCTAAGTTTACGAAACTGTTGGGTTGGCAATTAAGTGTTGAGGAGTTGCTTAAGCGCAATTCCTGCACCCAACAACGCGCAACATGAAAACAATCACGAAGCGAATGTGATATGTGATGTGTTGCAAGATGCTTTGATTCTTTCATTAGAGAGTATTATTGATGCTTGGGTAGTAGATTCAGGGGCCTCATTCTATGCCACACCTGATAGGAAACATTTTCATAATTATGTTCAAGGAGAATTTGGACAAGTTCGATTGGGTGATGATAAACCCTGTAAAATCATTAGAATGGATACATTTTTCATAAACCAGTAGAATGGAAATCAATGGTTATTGAAGGAGGTAAGGCCTGTTCCAAATATGAAGAAAAATCTTATTTCAACAGGGCGGTTGGGAGGTGAAGGTTGTGTAATTACTTTTACAGATAAAACTTGGAAGGTCACTAAAGGAACCCTGGTAATAGCAAAAGGAGAAAAGGTTGGTACATTGTATTTATGCAATGGAATTTCTAATTTTGTTAATGCTTTAACTTCTACAAGAGCAGACATGGCATTATGGCATCATAGGTTTGGGCACATGAGTGAGAAAGGGATGCAGATTCTTCACTTAAGAAATTTATTATCAGGTTTGAAGCATGTTGATCTAAAATTCTGTGAGAATTGTGTTTATGGAAAATAGAAAAGAGTCATATTCCCCAGAGTTGGGAAGGAATAGAATAGCGAAAAATTAGAGCTTGTGGATACAGTTGTATGGGAACCTTCTCAGGTATCATCTCTCCGTGGCTCTCGTTATTATGTTAGTTTTATTGATGATGTAACCAGAAATACTTGGATTTATTGTATTCGAAATAAATATGATGTATTTGATACTTTCAAGAAATGGAAAGCTTTGGTTGAAAATGAGATAGGAAAAAGGTTAAAGTGTCTTAGATCAGACAATGGAGGTGGATATTGTAGCAAAGAATTTGATAGGTATTGTTCGGAGAATGGAATTCGAAGAGAGCAAATAGTTCCAAGAACACCACAAGAAAATGGTGTGTTAGAAAGGATGAACAGAACAATCATGGAGCGTGTAAGGTGCATGAGAATGCATACAGGATTGCCTTTACATTTTTGGGTAGACGTTGTAGATACTGTTGTTTATCTCATAAACAAAGGGACTTCAAGTTCCTAGGATGGTGGTATTCCAGAGGAGGCATGGACAGGTAAAAAGGTAAACTACTCATTTTTAAAGACTTCTAGTTGTGAAGCCTTTGTCCACATTAATAAAGAAAATAGAATAAAGCTTGAGGAAAAATCAAAGAAATGCACCTTTATTGGATATGGTATTAATTATTATGGTTATCGTTTTTATGATTATGAAAAACACAAAATCACTAGGAGCAGAGATGTCATATTTAATGAGAAAGTTTTGTATAAGGATCTGCTGCAGGAAAAGAAACAGGAAAAAGGAAATAGAGAATACACAGTGCTTGATGAGATCACAGAAAAAGTGAAGGTGCTTGAAAATCATCATGATCAATAGCCAAAACAATAACAACAACCACAACAACAACAAGCACCTCAAACCCCTGAAATTGGTGTTAGAAGATCTACCAGGATAAGTAGACCCCATAAATGATACTATCCTTCCTTATATTATGTATTGTGGACTGGTTCTAGTGAACCAGGATGTTATGAAGAAGTAGTGCAGGTAAAAACTAGGAAGAAGTGGGAGCAAGCCATGAAAGAAGAGATGGACTCCTTAGCACATAACCAGACTTAGGACCTAGTCAGGTTACCTGCAGGTAAAACAACATTGCAGAATAAATGGGTTTACATGTTGAAGGAAGAAGATGGAAGTAGAAAAATGTATAAAGCTATACATGTGGTGAAGAGGTTTTCACAGAAAAAGGGTATAGACTTTGATGATATATTTTTTCCTGTTGTTAAGATGACTTCAATCAAAACTTTTTAAAGTCTAGTAATAGCTGAAGATTTACGTCTTGAGCAGTTATATGTAAAGACAACCTTTCTCCATGGGGATTTAGAGAAAGAGATATATATGCAACAACCACAAGGATATGAGGTAAAAGGGAAGGAGAAACTAGTGTGCAGGTTGAAGAAGAGCTTGTATGGCTTAAACTAGGCTCCAAGGCAGTGGTATCTAAAATTTGACAGGTTTATGTCTGAACAAGGTTCTAACATGCATGTAATAAATGTGCTCAAAAGAAAACTAGCGAATTCATTTGTGATCAAGGATTTGGGTGCTGCAAAACAAATCCTTGATATGATAATAACTAAGAACAGGAAGAATAAAAAATTAACATTGTCTCATAATGAATACATAGAAAAGGTATTGAAAAGATTTAATATGCAGAATGCAAAACCAGTTAGTATAGCTTTGGCTAGCCATTTCAAACTAAGTAAGGAGGTGTGTCCCAAAACTCGGGAAGAAATGGCTTATATGTCTAAAGTTTCATATGCATCAACAATTGGAAGCTTAATGTATGCAATGGGAGTTGTAAGTAGGTACATGAACAATCCAGGAAAAGAACATTGTATGGCGGTGAGTTGGATTCTTAGGTATTTGAGAAGTACCACAAATTAAGCATTATGCTTTGGTGGTTCAAACATCTCTCTACAGGGATATGTTGATGCATATATGGTGGGTGATAGAAATAACAGGATGAATACAACAGGGTATTTGTTTACTGTAGGTGGAACAATTGTCAGTTGGGTTTCAAAACTACAAATTTTTGTTGCACTCTCAACAACGGAAGCAGAGTATGCTGCTGCTACAAAGGCTAATAAAGAAATGATTTGGTTACAAAGGTTTCTGGATGAATTAGGTAAGAAGCAGGAGTTGGGCAGATTATACAGTGACAGCCAGAGTGCCATACATCTTGCAAAGAAATTTGCATTTCATTTCAAGACAAAATATATACAACTCAAGTATCATTTCATATGGTCAATGTTGGAAGATGGATAGTTGAAGCTGGAAAATATACACACTAGCTAGAATCCTACAGATATGTTAGCAAAAGTTGTAACCAGGGAGAAACTGAAATTTTGCTCGGTTTCAATTGGTCTTCAAGTATGATGATAAAAATGAGAAACAACCAGGTCCAAAGTGGAGTCATTGTCCAGCAAATGAAGCAGTGTTGGAATTGCTATAATCAGTCTTCAAGTAGGAGATTGTTGGGTGTGGAGCTTAATTATCTTCTTTATTCAGAGGTATCACCGCGTTGGACCCCAGTTTATTTAACCATTTCTAAAGTTGTCATATTCCTTTTCTTGTTTTTAGTCTTAAAATGTTTGTTTGTTTAAAGTTTTTCCAAATATATGTTTTTTGTTTTCCTTTACAATATTTTTTGTTAATATTTTTTTTTCAAAATTTATAAAAAATTAATAAAATTAATCAATTTTGAAGTTAAATTTTTTTTTATATATTTATATATAAATTAATTAATCTTTAACTTTAACCAAGAAAAAATTTGTACAATATCCCTAAATCCATAAAAAATGTTGTTTGAAAAGAATGCTTAAGATGATTATGGACGACTTTTGATTTATTTGGAGTATATATATAAATGTTTTAGCATCTCGGAATTAACCAATTGGGCCACTATCTACATTTAGTCCGTGGTTCCAACACACATTTCATGGAACGTGCCCAGCCCAACGACAAAATCTGTAATTATTGTACCAACCACGGGACTTAGTTTTAGGAATTGGAAGCCACCAATTTGGAGGCAATAAACTTTGATTTGACTTCACATGCATAGGTTATTTTATGCAAACTCAAAAGGCTTAACGCTTAATAAAATTTGATTTGACTTTAAAAAAAACTCAAAAATTTTGGGTGAACGCTCTCCTTTATTACCCTTACAAAATACATACATACTTGGAAAAATTATCACAGCTCATTGTTTCCTTATCTACCAATGGTATTTTCAAAGTTTAAAATAATTGATTTGCTTCTAATTTTTTTTATT
>APFE030743368.1:25859-66760 GCA_000404065.3 Pinus taeda
GAATGCAATTGCTTATTGCCCACTAATCTTTTATTTGGTTTAAAAAATGAATTACTATGTGTGTTGTTGACACGTAATTCACAACTCTGAGAGGAGCCCAATTTCGTGGACCAAAATAAAAATAAAATAATAGCGGTGGATATGGTATTCACATGCTTAATCTCCCATGGAGTTTTCCTACTATAATTTGTCAGCCATTTTTCTTTATTCAATCTCCGCTGGACGTTTTTTGTACACTTACTCAACTGTGTCTCGTAGCCAATAGTGATGATTGCAGATGATTGCAATTTCCCATGACGGATAATATAAATTTCTAAATTTCGTAGCTGATTTTTTTTTTAATATTTTAGTAATCGTGAGAGTTAGTTCAATTACTCGAAATCCCATTATTTAAATACATCTCTAATAAAAAATAAAAAATCATTTTCCTCGATACGCTAATCCTTTTTAAATAAATCTACATAAATATTTCCAAAAAAACAAAAGACATTCTTATTTTATATATATTTTAAATATATATTCTTTCTTTACTTAGATTCTTATTTTGGTTATTATATTGTAAATATGAAGACATCGCAAGAAAATTCATAGCCTACAGTTTATTGGAGGAATAAAATAATCAAATAAAATATTAAAAAAATGTCAACCTTTATTGTAAAGTGTGATATGAGGAAATTTGTCCCATCATATATATTAAGCATTTTAAAAAAGACTATTATCCTTAAAAAAAAATTGAATATATATGGGATAATTTTTATTAACAAAAAATAATATAGGGATAATTTTAATTAAAAATGTTGTAAAATATTAATAATTTTAATGGTTTGTTATTGATATTATAATTCAGCATGGAGATGTAGTAGAAGTATTTCATTTTTACTCTTAGTCACAAATAAAATATTTAAAAGTAACATAATTTTATATTAAATTTAGAGAAAAATAGAACAATTAAAAATAAAAATAAAAACTCTTATATTTTTACTTTTGAGAATTAAAAATAAAAATAAAAATCTTATACTTTTTCGAATGAAAAGACGCATAAATTCTTTTATTTTTTAAAACATTTTAAATGGCAGCTTAAAAATCATTTGAATTCCATGTTAACCAAATTTATTTCATATCACTTATAATAATCTGTACAGAACAAAATAATTCATGTTCAAATAAAATATCTCTCTCACAGTGTTGTGGTATGTAATATTTATATATTATTATATATATATATCTCTATTATTATTATATATTCCTAAAGCATCCATGCCCACTTTTTCACAAACAATAATGAATGTTTTTTTTAAAGCATTGATGGATATTTTAGCTACGCATCTCATGGAAAAGACTTAATCTAAGCCATTAATTCTTCAATTATTTGCATACCTCTTTCCCTTACCAACATGGATTCTACCACATGTGTCCTATCCACATCATCCTCCACATAGTACATGTCTAAGTTCATGGATTCTACCACATGGGTCCTATCCACATCATCCTCCACATAGCACATGTCACACCCCCAACTCTTTTTTCTTAAGTTGAGCGGGTGCGGCACCGCCTAAACAACCAACCGTTTCCATAGTTAAGTTATTTTACGAACTACGCCTTCAATCTTTCATAAAACTTCACTTTTAATTATAATGTGCGGAATCCATTATAATGCATGATAAACAAAAGCCAAGAACCATAAGAATATGCAAGAGAAACTTCTTTTTATTATATGGAAGAATTTTTACAATGATCGGGAGTAACAACTCCACCGGCGTTTACAACCAAGGCGGGTGCCCGCCCGTGCAAGAGTGCATGGCGGTCTGCCCACGCCTTAACCAAAATACAAGATACAACCGAGTTATTGTCTACCTGAGCGGATGCACCCGTGCATGACCCACGCCCAACTCCAACCCAACTCCGTGTACAACGTGGTGGGCGGGCGCCCATGCGCTCCACCGCCCACACTACCACCCGCGCTACCAAGTTATGTCGCCTGACTCAGCAGACACATCCTCAAGTGCGATCTGCGGTTCTTCATCCAACTCGCATCTCTCTTGTGCGCACAGTTAGAAGTGTGAAGAGCGAATGCCAAGTTCGATGCCAAATGACTTGCGCACCTCTCTTGTTTATATGATTGTGAGGATGGCGACCAGCTCCATGGCCGACCCTCCAAAACATAACACGAACACCCCGTCGTTGAGTCGTTCTGGCGTCGGTTCACCCACGCCTTCACTCAACCTTCTGTCGGCTTCGTGTGTGGGGTGAGCTGCCAACTCGCCCTATAACCAAGTAAACGCCCTCCCATATCCGCGCACACATTTTAACTGTCTCTGGGTAGTTAGAGCGCTCGCTCTCCCATACTTAGCCGCATTTCATCGCAGGAGGGGCGCGCGCCCATGCCGCATCTCTGAGGCTTTACATCCTCCCCCACTGGAAATCATTGTCGCCCTCGACAATCATGCACGTCTAAGTACTCTCCGCTCAAATCTCGCAATCTTCCTCTTCCACTTCTAAAGTGAGTCCTCCGATTCCCAACTCTCCTCTTCCGGTGCTCCCTTCCATCTGACAAGGTACTCCTGTTTCTGGTGGAAACCAATCCGTGTAGTCCGATAATTCAATATCTTTTCCAACTCCAAGCCTGGTTTGTCCACTATCCCAGCTGGTCCTCTCGGCAGTTCAGCTCTCTTTGGATGGTTTGAATCACGTCTGCATCTCTTCAACTGACTAACGTGAAAAACTGGATGCTTCATGTGCATATGGTGTGGAAGCTCCAACTCGTAAGCAACCTCCCCCACTCGCTTCTTCACCTGAAATGGGCCCTCATACTTCCGTGTCAGTTTGGCGGCCGTCCCCTTGGCTGGCTGAAACTGCTCCCCGGTAATCCTGAGAAACACCATATCTCCCACACTGAAGTGTACATCCCGTCTTCCCCTATCAGCATACTTCTTCATCCTCCTTGCAGCATCGTGCAAGCGCAACCGTGCCAACTCCAAGGTCTCCTCCCAAGCTTTCATGAACCTCTTCGCATGAGCACTCCTCAAAAAACCTGTGGTCTCAATAGTGTGCGGTGCAACTGGCATCTGACCATTCACCAACTCAAATGGATTGTACCCTGTCGTAGAACTCTTTTGAATATTGTAGCTAAACTGAGCAATATCCAAGAGTTCAGGCCAATTCTTCTGATTAGTCGTCACATAATGTCTCAAGTAGTCCTCCAGCAATGCGTTGATACACTCGGTCTGCCCATCTGTCTGTGGATGGTAACTCGAACTCATCAACAACTCTGTCCCAACTAACTTGAACAATGTGGTCCAAAATCTCCCTGTAAATCGTGGATCTCTATCCAACACGATACTCAACAGCATCCCCCAATACTTCACTACGTTCTTAAAGAACAATTCAGCAATCCGCTCAGCTCCTTAAGGTATCTTTGTCGGAACAAAGACAGCATACTTGGAAAAACGATCAACAATGACCATGATCCCATTATACCCCTGCACCTGCGGTAATTGAACAATGAAGTCCATCGAGACACTCATCCATGGCCTCTCTAGAATAGGTAAAGGCTGCAACAGTCCCCCTTGCCTTTGTGTATCTGATTTGTCTTGCTGAAAAATGATGCATGTATGTACATACTCCTCCATCTCCTCCCGCATCTTTTCCCAAAAGAACCCTCTCTCCAACAATGCCAAAGAATGACGCTGCCCTGGGTGGCCAACCCATGGAGAATCGTGGTACTCCTTCAAGAAGTGCCTCCTAAGACCAGATGTCTTTGGAACATAGAGTCGGTTTCCAAAGAACAAGTAACCTTCCTGTAGAAAGAACTTTCATGTCTTCCCTTCCTTTATCTACTTCACTATATTCTACGCCAAAGTAGCGGTTTCCACACTTTCCTTCAATTTGTTTTGCATCTCTCCCGACATCTAAATCCGACTTCTACTCCTTGCTACCCGGTCTTCACCCTCCAATGCTGCAAGTTGTCCTTTCCTACTAAGGGCATCTGCTAGCGCATTGTGTCTACCCGGTCTATACTCCATAGACATGTTGAACTCTGCCAAGAAGTCCTGCCAACGAGATTGCTTCACAGAAAGCTTCGGTTGTGATGCAAAATAACTCGCTGCAACGTTGTCAGTCTTGACAACAAACGGCTTCCCAATCAGGTAGTTCCTCCATACATGAAGACAGTGGATGATCGCAGTCATCTCCTTCTCATGAACCGGATACCTCCGCTCCCTATCCTGCAACTTCCGACTCTCATAGGCCACCGGATACCCATCCTGCATAAGAACCCCTCCTATGGCAAAATCTGAAGCATCAGTGTGCACCTCGAACGATCTCCCGAAGTCAGGCAACTTCAATATCGGCGCTGTAACCATCCTTCTCTTCAAGTCATCAAATGCCTTTTGACATTTCTCCGTCCAACACCACCTCTTGTCCTTTTTCAGTAGGTCTGTTAGTGCCAATGTTACCTTGGAGTAACCTTCTACAAACTTCCGTTGGTAGTTGGTCATGCCCAAGAACACCCTCATCTCATGGACATTCTTCGGTTCAACCCAGTCCTCGATAGCCTTCACTCTGCTTGACTCCATCTGTATGTACCCCTAACCAACAATATGCCCAAGGAACGGAATCTCGGTCTGAGCGAACACACACTTAGACTTCTTCAAGAACAATTGATTCTCCCTCAATGCCTTGAAAACCATTGCCAAGTGCTTCTTATGATCCTCCATGTTGTCACTGTAAACTACTATATCATCCAAGTATACCACTACGAACGAGTCCAAGTATGGTCGTAGAACATCGTTCATCAAAGTGAAAAATGTCGCAGGAGCGTTGCACAACCCAAACGGCATAACAAGGAACTCAAAGCTACCATACCTTGTTACGATCGCGGTCTTCCTCTCGTCTCCTTCAGCAACCCACACCTGATAGTAACCATGCCTCAAATCCAGCTTGGAAAACACTCGGGCATTCGCAAGCTTGTCAAAGCAATCAGAAGCCAATGGCAAAGGATATGTGTTTCTCACCGTCTACTTGTTCAATGCACGGTAGTCACAACACATCTGTAGCTCATTGGAATCCTTCTTTCGCTGGAATAATACCGGAGCTCCATATGGGGACCTTGAAGGTCTAATGAAACCTGCATCAGCTAACTCCTTTAGTTGCTGTTTCAATTCCTCCAACTCAGGCCCTGATAAATGATAAGGTGCTTTAGCCGAGGGTTCCTTCCCTGGTTCAAGCTCAATGCTATGGTCCACCGCACGCCTTGGTGGAAGCTTCTTCGGTAGCTCATCAGGCATCAAATCTGCATATTCGGAAAGCACATCAGAAATCTCAGCTGAAATAGGCATCCCCACTTCATCACCTTCGACTCCCTTAAACATCACTGCATATGTCTCCATATCTGATTCCTTCATAGCCCTCTCCAAACTTAGTGCAGAAACATGCTACACCTTGACTTCCTTCCTTTGCCTATGAGAGGGCAAAGTCCAAGTTCGTGTCTATCCAACCAGCACCACCTCATCACAAAAGGGGACAACAATAGCCTTGTTTCCCTTCAAGAAATCTTGTCCAAGTATTACATCGAAGTCATTCATCTCCATCATCGTGAAGTCCAACTGACCCATCCAGTCTTTTATTTGTACCGGCACTTCGTGTGCCAAACCCATCACCTTAGCCTTAGAGTTCACTGCCTTGACCTCCATGTTCGATGGGAGGATCGTCAGTCCGACCTCTCTAGCCAACCGTGTCGTCATAAAGTTATGGGTGTCCCCTGTGTCCACAAGAGCTTGAGTGGTCTTTCCACGGACCATCAAGTCTACGAAACCCAGACTGTTCATCCATGATTTCTCCATAACCTGTCCTTGCATACATATTCGTTCTCTTCGCTTATCATCAAGCTTCTTCAACCCTAAATCAACTCCGATACTACCTTCACTTCGGTGAAGGTGAGTAGCAGCTTCAACCTTCTGTGAACCTGCTCTGATACCACCTGTCATGCCCCCAACTCTTTTTTTCTTAAGTTGAGCGGGTGCGGCACCACCTAAACAACTAATCGTTTCCATAGTTAAGTTATTTTACGAACTACGCCTTCAATCTTTCATAAAACTTCACTTTTAACTATAATGTGCAGAATCCATTATAATGCATGATAAACGAAAGCCAAGAACCATAAGAATATGCAAGAGAAACTTCTGTTTATTATATTGAAGAATTTTTACAATGACCGGGAGTAACAACTCCACCGGCGTTTACAACCAAGGCAGGCACCTGCCCGTGCAAGAGCGCACGGTGGTCTGCCCACGCCTTAACCAAAATACAAGATACAACCGAGTTATTGTCTACCCGGGGGGCGCGCCCGTGCACGACCCACGCCCAACTCCAACCCAACTCCGTGTACAACGTGGTGGGCGGGCGCCCGTGTGCTCCACCGCCCACACTACCACCCACGCTGCCAAGTTATGTCGCCCGACTCGGCAGGCACATCCTCAAGTGCGATCTGTGGTTCTTTGTCCAACTCGCATCTCTCTTGTGCGCACAGTTAGAAGTGCGAAGAGCGAATACCAAGTTCGATGCCAAATGACTTGTGCACCTCTCTTGTTTATACGGTTGTGAGGGTGGTGACCAGCTCCATGGCCGACCCTCCAAAACATAACACGAATGCCCCGTCGTTGAATCATTCGGGAGTCGGTTCGCCCATGCCTTCACTCAACCTTCCGTCGGCTCCGTGTGTGGGGCGAGCTGCCATCTCGCCCTATAACCAAGTGAATTCCCTCCCATATCCGCGCGCACATTTTAACTGTCTCCGCGTAGTTAGAGCGCTCGCTCTCCCATACTTAGCCGCATTTCATCGCAGGAGGGGCGCGCACCCGTGCCGTAGCTCTGAGGCGTTACAGCACATGTCTAAGTTTCCACATCAGTGACATCATCATGACACTTGAACCTTTATATCGTCCCACATCATCTTTAGTACACCCCATCTACTACCATCGACCCTACCACATCAACTTTTGTACAAACATTTATCTAGATACACGTTTATTGAGACAATCTTCCATGTCTTCCTCCATCACACCAAGTCTCTCTTGCCCTTATCACACCCTTCATCTTCTTTTCATTTGTGTCATAGCAAGCCTTAACAAATCTTGTCACTAATACAAAATTTCCTTTTTCATCAATGCAAATTTTCCTCTTTTTGTGATGAACATATTCCATCTCACCAATTCATGTATTCGTTTCTGGTGATGGATATTTCTTTGGGCATGTTGTGTCAACCAACAAGATTCCTCGTCAATGACACACAAATTTTCTTAAATATGCTAAGGCCTTGAAACTTAGTTCATTACACCCAATGTTGACTTATGCACATTTTTCGATGCAACAAAATGATTTAATTCCTTTAAAGAGTGACACAATTCTCTCTCTATATATATCTATACAGCTTGAGTGGGCCTAATGGTTAAGAGCATGTGTTTCCTCCTAAGAGGTCACAAGTTCAAAACCAGAGGGGGATAGATTATGTATGCCTTCGTAGACTTAACAGTCAAATCGTTGCGCAGAGGTGGGTCCCTTGTCCCACAAACAAGGGGGTCTCATACACCAATTTGGTGTCTGGATTGGCTATGACCTTAAAAATGGATATTATTATTATTATTATTATTATTATTATTATTATTATAATCCACACACACACACACATATATATAATCCATCAAGCACATATTTCATATAAACCATCCATAGTGACTCACCATTCACCTTCTTTATAGTAATGTTCTGAAGCACACCCATAATGCATCACTCAAGAACTTCATTTAGCATGGTCCTCACACTCAACCATTCTTTCAACTGAGACATTTTTTTTTTTTAAATATAGGTGCTCAACCTTCAAAATTTCATGAGTGCGTCTCCCTCTCAATGAGTATAATGGGATAACTTTTGCAAATATCTCAAATAACCATAAAAGAAAATAACAAGGATTAACCCCAAGCTATCCTTATCAACATTACTTGGTCAATTGAGTTGTCTACATTGGATTTAATTGCAAAAATGAAGCTTGAAACTTAGATTAAAGGGTTGATAGTCCAATACTACCACTTAAGCCCATACATTCAACATGGTTTTATGCTTCAAAAGTGAATATACTTAATTTTAGTTTTATATGTTATGTGAAGACTAAGTTACCTTATTCAATTATATAAAATTTAAGGATATTTCCTTAGGCATTTACCCTTCCTAGAAAGAAAGGTATAATTGTAGCAGCATGTATGCATACCAATTCTTAGCCACCCAATCCTAAGAGTTGGCACTTCTTGTGACTTAGACACATATATCATTAGTGTCTTAAGAGGACCTCGAGTCCTCCATAATCATTACCATTTCATTATATCATCAATTCCGCAAGGCAAACACATTTGATTCAAACATACACAAGGGACTCCTCTTGATCAAATAAAACATTAATTCAACACATAAAGATCCTCATAAACATTAGCATAACTAAAATATATCACTAAATCCAATTGAAAATATACACATATTTTAATTTGATAGATAACATAGAGTCAAGTGTGAACACTTATCTAAAAATTGTAGATTCCTACAACTAAAAGTGTGTGAACTATTTATGACCCAACCATAGGCTTAATTGCACACAGGTATTTGTATAGATTTCCACCCACTATCCAAATTATGATACCATGGTGGAATTCTTAATCTCTCATCATTTGATAATTATGAAGTCAACACTCCCTCACAACAAATGAAATAGTTGAGACTCCCCTTCCCCACATAGCATAGGGCCTCCATGAATCTAGGTACTTCCCTAGCTACCTTACACAACACCAAGAAATCATTTCACTATTATACAATCCCTCAATTATCTCCCTACTAGTGCCACTTGTGCTAGCCCAACAATGCAAGATTTCTCTCTTCGTCATATAGGACTCTAACATTTCTACACAAATTAGGAAAACAACTCAAACTCTATTATACACGTTATCTCACTCACACCAACCAAATATAATTATATGTACATTTATATGTTTAATTGACGGGTCATCCATCGATGACAAGATTCCAATTCCACTAGGTAACCTTGTGCTATAATAACCCCCCCACCTACCCTTGTGGGATGGCTACTACTTGATAATCCAATACCCCTTATATTTTTAGAAGAATGGGATCAATACTTTTTTTTTGTCTTTTCCTCCTTAATTATGTTTCTCTTGATGAGGATGTGAATTGACATAATCTAGGGTTATGTCTTCTCTCGTTTCACCTTAGCACTAGGACTCAGACCTCCATAACTTTTTTTTATTAACTTGTCATTGGCCTTATCCATTTCATACGGGTGGTGAAACATATGATAAGACAAGGTAAGGTATAATTACATAGGCATATGTGTGTGTGTGCATGCCTATGTAATTAGACATTACCTTGGCTTATCATATGTTTCACCACCTGTATGCAATGGGCCCTATCTCTATGCCCTAGTGCCAATAAAAATTCACCATGACAATTTCTTTGGTAGTCCCCCTCAAAGTCTTATAAAAGACATGCAAGTTCTGGGTTGATCCCCTCACATTCACACAATGAGGTCTGCACACGTAATTGCGACAAGGGTAATGTGCGTGAAGGTTATGAGGGGCATCACCCTCAAAATGGGTGGTAAAATGAATACCACTGATCACTGAATTGACGAATCGTATTCATTCGAACACCCTCCATCACCCTTTCTAAAACCATTGTAGGGAGTATCGTAGAATGCGGTATTAATTTTTCCAGACCTGCATAGAATTTTTGCTGATGAGAGCATGATGTCAAGAGTGGCCCACTCTCTTCAACTACCACATCATCTTGTTGCACCTTATCCCGATTATTTTCATCCACTGCCTTCCATTATACCTTCGGGAAGGGACCTTCCAGACACGTCATCTCGATCCTTGCCCTCCCTGTAGTTCACCTCGACCTATCTTATCTTTCCCTTCTAGGTGGGGACCACTGGGACACGTCATCTTGATCACAACACCCTAGCACTTCCATAATATGCACCTTTTGAACTTCCAAGGAAGAACCCCCGTGTTTACATGGATCGATCATCCATGCCTCTGCACAAGCCTTGCCTATGATTGTCCCACATCATATAGAGTCATGACACCATGTAATGAGTCATCTCGACACCATGCCATCTTGTTCCTTTGAAATGAGCTTCCCTTTTTAGTTGACAAGATTTTTTCCTCATGGATAAGCTACTATATAGTGTCCATCTCAACGAATGGGAATGATCCCTACCTCCAATCTATGAGCCCAACAAGCCTGATGCCTAGTCATCCCTACCATTCCTTGGGGTTTCAAAAATGAGCTCCTAGGATATGGCCTCAACAATGATTTATAATGTGGGATCCACCTCTACCAATGGGAATGCTCCCCATCTTTGATCTATGAGCCTAGATGGCCCGATGCTTCATTTACCCTTCTGTTCCTTTGTGTTAATAAGAAAATCTTTCGGGGTATTGCCTCCAGGCCACGTGATCAGTGGGCCACCACTGCACGACCCTTGCTTCTTATTGAGTGCCATGACATCCTGCTACTAGTCACCCTACTTCCTTTCTCATGAACCCTTAAGAATGCTTTGGGGTTAGCTAGCCTAGGGCCACCCCAACCAATAACATGACTATCGGGCTCACAATGTCTGCCGTCGTGGCCCAAATTACATCACCTCACCTGCTCATTGCACTACTTATGAAAAGTCTTCGGGATGTGGCCTCTAGACCACATCACCCTCCTTTCGTCCAATAGTAATAAGGCATAACTTAACAACCAATCCATGGCTTCCATGACTAGGTATTCCCACAAAAAAATCACATCAGTTTATCTAATTAAACTATAAAGTTGGGTTCCTGCCCAACCTCACCGCAACTCAGCTCCATGTCAAATGTTTCCCTTCTAGTATGAATTCATTTTAGGCTTATTTGTAGAGGTTCTATAACTGACTGGATCCACTCCAATGTTCTGCCGAGGCCTCTATGGTTTGCTAACCCTTACCGATGCTACACATCCTAAATTTATGCTAACATCAAACCTCGCTAGGCCACAATATTCACAAGGAATTGAGAGGGATAGAAGGAGATTAGAACTCCTCAAAGATCCATGTGAGAAGTTTCACCCTCGAACTTGCAGTGACCTAGCCAGCAACACTTAGGTGCTTGTAAAATATCTCTAGTACTACTGAAATGCAAGGTTGGAGAAGCCTCTATTATAGATTCACATACTATTATAGCTAATAGAGGAGACAATCCTTGACATTATGACAATGCCACATAAACTGTAATATAGGGTTGTGCCCAGTGTATACACATAGACCCTACTATACAAGTTGCCTCTAGTGTAATCATTATACTCTAATAAAATAGTTTCCATGTTGTTTATTGTTAGGGTTTGGATCATACTCTTATGGAAAATTCATTTCCTTAACCTCACATAGTGCGTTAACCATTTGTGTGGATGAATCTAACACAATATATATCCATTACATTAGTGTGCACCATTTCCATCTAGAAATGAAAAAACATATTCTTTACATTTATAAGCACCATTTCAATCCAGAAATGTAAACACATGTTTGATACGATTATATGCACCAGTTCAATCCAAAATGAAGCATAGATTCATTATCATTTAAACAAACAAAAGAGTACTTATCTTAATTAGTGCATAATGCTTCAACTGAGAGTGGGACTTTAACTCTCCACCCAACAATAGACAAGCTGCAACCACTATTTATTTTAGCTATCACCCCTGAGCCATATTCCAAATCTTGAGGTGGAGTGCTTTCAAGGGAAAACTTCAACGAGTACTGAGCTAAAACAAAGCACCATCAGGCCACCCTTCCTTCATCCTCAAGGAAAGCCATTACTCTTTGTGATTTTTATTCCTAGCAAGTTTCGATAGGGCCTTTAGTTGCCTTATTACTCTCCTTAGAGTTTAGCAATGTAACTTCAAGTCTTGCTTTCTCTCCCTTTGCTCTCTTGTTATCTATTGAATGCCCAAGTTAATGAATGAGGTCAAATTCCCTTGTCTTTTCCTCTTCTCTTCTTCATTACTTAATAAGAGATGATTAGGAGAATAGAATGAGAGAATACCCCTCTCCTTTCTTCCATCTTCTCTTTTCTATCCTACGTTGTGATTTCCTCCCATTTTCCTTGCTTCCAGCATAGTCAAATCTTCATAACTTATGTACTCCCTTACTTTTAATGTTTTGCAAGGTATCATGGGCTCGCATACTTCTCTTGTAACCCAATTTAATTCTCAAAACTAGGCCATTAAAACAGACAACCCAACCTTTAATGGATGACATTACTAGTTCAGGTTTTCCTGTAGTTAGGAAACCTTGAACATCCCAAGCAAGTAACCTCCTCAGCCAACCAAGGATTGATATTCAAATCAATAGTTACCTCAAGTAATCTCCTACCTCAGTCAAAGGAATCCATGCCCCTCTCTCAAACTTTTAATTTATAGAAGTATTTACATTGCGTACATGAGGATA
The DNA here is from genome assembly GCA_000404065.3 of Pinus taeda. NCBI lineage: Eukaryota > Viridiplantae > Streptophyta > Pinopsida > Pinales > Pinaceae > Pinus > Pinus taeda. The sequence continues at coordinate 38,392 of APFE030743368.1, forward strand.
AGAAATTCGAGTTGTTACAAACCCCTTCCCCTTAGGGGAACACCATCTTCGGTGTTCAATGACACATATACAATGAACATATTTCAAAAATAGACATTTTGTTTCATGGAGATTTATAGACTCAACTCTTTATAGCATTTATAGTTATTTATGCATTTTCTTCAAACATCAAATAAAATATCATAATCATCCAGCTAGAATTAGACTATTAAATAAAATTATGATAGACTTTAAGTCATAATTCAACCATTTTTCCAATGGCCCTTGGATTATCTTAATGCATTTGGAGCTGTTCAATCCAACTTGGATTGTTCTCTTTGCTGCTATGTTGAGCCCTTCACTCTCTCAGTGAACAATTTGGATCTCATTATTTATGGGCGCACCCCGAATGTATTCTTGGCCCCATTCAAAAATGATCATGACTAAGAAATCCAAATTTCATATGTTGGCCTTCCCTTCTCTACTTCCCAATCCCTTGAGCGATTTGGTTACTCATGTTCTGTGCAATCACCCACCTTCCAATTTCAAGCATCCACTTCTCTACTTCTCAGTCCCTTAGGTGATAGATCCATTGGCTAGGCTTCCTCACATTGGAAGGAGTTAAAATCCAAGGAACATCCTTGCCTTCAAGACCATCGTACAACCATAGCATGCTTCATGGTAATCAATGGGCACCATTGAGTGTTGGTTTCCCAAAATGGATTTGTTCTCAAAATCTTTCACCAATGTACCACTACGTGCTTCAATTATTTTGTTGTTGCTGCCATCAATACTGTAGCTAGCTCCAACCACCCAACTAGGGAAAATTCTATGTGTTCCTATATAATAGCACAAAAATTCCATCATACCCATCATAATGGATTGCAATAAATTTGAATCATACCTCCTCGTAGTCTATTCATGAGGTGACTCGAAATCCTCCATCAATTCCTATCATAGAAAACTAGGTTAGCTCATAACCCAAACCATCATAAATCAGAATGTTGCTATATTATATTTTCAATTTAAGGTTCAAAAATCAATGAAATATTTATAGGTAGAAGAAGGTCAACGAAGTGGAATGAACACGCAAAGGATATTTTCAGTGGATGGTTAAGAAAACATGGGACAACTAAGGGGGAATGTCTGAAAATATCCTAATGGCCTGCTAGCCGAGACGACAACTAGAGGAGTGGAGGAACATGCCAAGAAGGTTTAGGAAGTAATTGAGAGATAATAAAGGAGGAGGCTCAATATAGATCGAGGGTTGGTCAAAATATTAGACAACTGGACAACAGGATGACAAATGATCAGACTTTAGGTGTTGAAGATGGGAGTGTTGTTGTGAATGCATCTTCCCTTTTGTGTCATTAGTCTTAAGTGTTATCGTTTGATTCTATAATTACTCTACAACCCATGATGTAATGGAAAACATCTATAGTAAAGTCTATATGATTTTTTGTTTCATAAGTGGTCGTTTTTGTACTTTGAGCAGGGAATGATTGTTGGTGATCCAAATTTCATAGTATCTATGTTGTAGTGCATGGAAAATTTTCTTATTTATAATGAAGTAATATAATGGATGGTTGGGTTGGCCCCGATATATTTTTCAATGCATGTGTGTGTTTCTCTGTGTATGGAAAGTTGGTTCAATACATGTATAATGTCTTTTTATTTCTCTAAGTATATTTAGATGTCAAGACTAACCAAGTTGTTTGAAGGTTTGGTAATGAATTAATACTTTATTGTGTCCTCATACCAAATGGTGCCTTGTGATGTTGATGTCTACCCCAATGTTGAGAGGCATAAGTTAGGTTAGCCCTCAACGTACTGTCACTTGCGGCTTGCACACTAACCAATGACCATAATACTCAAGAGTCCAAAGGCCCTACATATTGCGCAGTACCAAGATGATAGTTAAGTGGTTACTTAATGGGTGTCTGAGCCTTAAGTTGTAGGTTGAAGTTTAGTTCCTTGAGATCTTAACAATCTTGTCTGACTACAAAAACTTGGTTCTGACGGTCACCTATTAGCATCTTGAGTGAGACTTAACCGACTCTATGGGTGTTACAAAAAGGGTTGATGTTGAGCAGGCTTTCTTGGCCAATTGTGCAATGAATCCCAGTTATGTTAAAATATCGTGCACAAACAATACTCTATTGTCGGTACCGAAAAGGCCTTGGGAAGATGTGAGCATGAACTTTGTCTTGGGAGTGTAAAGGACACAAATGAAGTATGATTCAATGATGGTTGTTGTAGTTCAATTTTCAAAGATGACACATTTCATAGCATGTAAAAGAACAAGAGATGCTATTGAAGTGGTTGTTTTATTCTTCAAAGAAGTAGTGAGACTTCATGATTTACCAATAATCGTTACATTAGATAGAGATACAATATTCCTAGGTCACTTTTTGAGGACATTGTGGAAGAAAATGGGATTTAAATTGTTATACAATTCATCCTATCATCCACACATAGATGAACAAATTGAAGTAGTGAATAAGAGTCTTGGAAATTTGTTGAGAAGCTTGAGTGGTGAAAACCCCAACTAGTGGGATATGATATTGGCACAAGAAGAATTTGCATACAATGACTCGGTGAATAGATCAACTGGTAAGAGTCTATATTATAGTATTTATGGAAGGTCACTAAAAGGTGTTGTGGGCTTGATAAAGTTGTCATATTTAGAGGAAAGGAAGAGTGTCGATGCAAGTGATTGCACATGACAAGAAAGAAATGAATGAGTAGGTGAAGAAAAGGTTGTGGCAAAGTAATTCCCAGTATAAGGAGAAGGCATATTTGAAGAGAAGAGCAAAGGTTTTTACATAAGGATAACTGGTAAAACACAATTACCAATCAAACGAGAATTGTACATAGTTCTCACTTTTTTAGAGTTGCAAAAAATTATTTGATTTTAAAAAGTGCACATTTAGAATACACCTTTTTTAGCATATTTTTGACACTTTAAATTTTCTTATATATTAAGTATGCACATTTTTTTTAAATGTTAGTGATTTTTCATGCCAATTTTGAAAAGTGTTGACGTAACATCAACCCAGTTTTTTTAGGGCTTATTTTTTATACTTTAGGTTTTTTTTTTTTATTATTAAGTATGGATAATTTCTTTATAATGTTAGTGATTTTCATGTGGATTTTGAAAGTAGCATCAACCTTTATTTCTAGGCATATTATTAACACTTGAAATTTTCTTATGTCCTAAGTATGCACATTTTCTTAAAATGTTCATTATTTAACCATTTCTAAAGTTGTCATATTCATTTTCTTGTTTTTAATCCTAAGATGTTTGTTTTTTAAGGGTTTTCCAAACATGTGCTTTTTGTTTTTTTGCAAAGTTAAAAAAAATATAAATTAAATATTTGAAGTAAATATTTTTATATATTATATATATTAATAATACTCATATACATAAAATAATCAGTAAAAAAAATAAATAATTTTAACACTTAACACAAAAATCATCATTTACATTTTTTAAACACTTTAACAAAAATACACATTTTAAATACATGATTGTTTTAATAGAAATGAAGTAATTTCAGATCACAGTTTTAGCTAAAATAACAAATTTAAATAATATTTTTAAGAAAAAATTAAGAAAAAATTGGAATAAATAATTATTAGAGATAAATAACAATTATGAATTTTTTTATCAAATTTATAAAACCGTTACTATATATTAAATAGAGATAAAAATAAAGACACTTAAATAAAAAAAAAAAAATGAATATACAATAAAATTAAAGATTAAAACATATCAGATAAAAAAAAACATTAAATGATTGAAAAAACAAATTAAATTGTTATAATAATTAAAAAATGAAAACAAAAAAATTACTTAAAAAAAAAAGTTAATAAATTATAATATAAAAAATCCTCTTGAAATATAAAAAAATAAATGATAGAATATAGCATATCAACTGCTTAAGTATATTTAAATGCCATATGTTTCTACAGTTTAAATGATACTTTGGTATAATGACTATTTCATTTAGTTGTTTATCATATAAAAAAATTAGCTATATAATTTTTCCATAAGGCCATGGTTGAAATATGCTGAAAACATAAGTTCTTTTTTGTAGATTTGGTTTTAATTCCACGGCTGAAAAATTGTAAAAATTTTAAGGTTTTTTTGGAGTTATAATATTTTATCATTAATGCTATGTTTGAAAATAGTTATAAGAATTTTAATTTAACGCCGTGGTTGAAAATTGTTTTAAAGATTTTTAGAGACGTGATATTTTATCTTTAATGCCATTTCTAAAAAATATTGAAAATTTAAGCATCAACACTTTTGGTATTCAAGGTGTTTTTTCATGTATTAGTTTTAAAAAAATGTTCAAATTTTACCTTGAAAATAATAATAATAATAATAATAAAGGTTGTCATTCCAACATACAAACTTTTCGTTTTCGATTTGTTTTTCCATTTCTTTTGGGTGTCTTTTGCTAGAGTTCTTGTTTTGAGGCTACAATTCTCAATTGATTAGTAACTTTGTTGTAATGGCGTATTTGCAGAATGAAGGTTTCCCAAGGGTACTTACAACAAGCTAAAATAAAAGATAATAAGCCCATGCAGAATTCTTAGAATTTTTTTTCTTCCGAAAATGTTAAGCTAGAGTTGTCGGGAGACTTGGATATCCTCTAATATTCAATGTCGCTCATCTTTATGAGTTCCATGGAGAGGAAAATGGTGATGAGATAGGTGCACTAGTTGGGTGGAAGGAACAATTGCTAGTCAAACCTGTTGAAGAAGTGGAGGGAATTTTAGCTAGAAGGGTTTGAAGGAAGACCCACCGAAAGGAGTATCTGGAGTATTTAGTCAAATGGAAAAACATAGGATTTGAAGATGCAAGGTGGGTGACTAAACAAGAGATATCACACCTACAAGACACTTCAGTCTTTGAAGGAATTACCACATGAGCTAGTAGCTCATGTTTTCTTACCAAGGGTGTCTAATGAAGGAGCATCTTTGGCCTCAGGAAATCCTCATCAACAAAAAGAAAAATATGTTTGAGTCCATAATGTAGAAAAATAAGTGTTGCAACTCCGATGTATGTTGAGTTGCTGAAACTCATATTATGTTAGTTGTTAATGCACCCCGTCGATAGTTGTTGCTACTCTTGTAGTTTCATTTTATCAAAGTGGTGATTACTTTTAAGTTGTTGACACTCACAGGTTCCTTTTGCTCATACACCTATTACATGGAGTTGCTGGCCCACCCAAACCGACAGTTGCTACTACAGGCAATTGCTACTAGACATGGTACGAGAACATAATGTAAGTCACACATTTTCAGTTTTTCCATGTAACGATGGGGAACCAAATCATTTCAGTTCCAGAATGCGAAGAGGTTGGCATCATGAGAAATTGAATTGTTTCAGTTTCAAACATAAAGAGGTCAGCAATGTGGGGAATAAATTACAATTGCTACACGATTTGGAAAAGGTGTTTTATCTATTACGGGGCATGAAAGTGCTACAACATATAAATTGTAAGTACTTTTAGGGCTCCATTCTCAGACCTAAGTTGTTGTACGAAACAACAAACTTTAAATTAATACATATATTTGAGTTCTGGTTTGAATTCTCATGATTGGTTTTACATAACCCTTAATTTGTACTCTGCAACCTAGTTAATTGAATTAATTTAACAAAGCAACCAAAGACAAATGTCTCAAATTGCGCTCTATATCAACATTTATGGTTTTGCATTCATGTGTGGAAGCTACAAAACTTGGGATATCATTAGCTTTCATTACTCGTGCATGCATAAGTGAATCAAAGTCCATCCCCATGTCACAATATTGTAAAGTTGAAAGATCATAGTTCGAGTAGTTTTTTGAACAATTTGTTTACCTAGCTATGTGGGTTCAAATCTCTAAAAAAATGTTATAACTAAGTTCAAAGCTTTATTTGTGACATTTATGAAACAGTTATATCTATTGTAATAATTGATTCTCCAAAAAATTTTTTACAAAAATATTATAACTAAGTTTAAAACTTTATTTTTATAAAATAATTATATCTATTCTCCAAATATTCTTAATAAATATTAATAATTTTATTTTACATATATAAATCATCATTATTAGTCCTGCTCTGGAAGAGGCTATAGCATCGATTATCTTGACCGGATATTAGTTCTTCAGTTGACCATAAATTTTGAGTGTTTAAGTAATTTTAACCAAAGTTTATTGCTCGCGATTTCGGTCCAAAAAATTTTAACCAAACTTTCTATTTCACCCTCTTATTGCAAGCATCTCTTGCCCCGATGTGATTTTAGTGAGGGCAAGTTATTTTAACCTAAGTTTTTTCTTGCACGTGGTTAAAATCTTACGCTGGATAACTCTTACGCTGGATGTTCTAGTTTATGGATGTTCTGGTTTATACATATGCTTAGGCATGTTATCCATCTGTCACTATGCAGACTCAACACTACTCGATGCATCAACACTTGGATTTCTCGTTGGATGAAACCTATCCGGGATCCTTTGTTCTGTGTGAAAACTCAGAAGGTTGTGTGTCTGTCGTTCTTTCGTGAGCGCATTTCTTTCATTTTCTGGCTGGCTAGATCTATAAGCGGTATCTCGGGGCACAAGAGTGTGAATGAACATCTGTATCAGATTCGTTTCACAGACCCCTTAATCTGCAAAACAGACAACACTGAGTTTTGGTTTGAAAATTTGAGAGTGTGAATTGAATTTGTCATTTGAGATTGAGATTATCAGTAGTGGGTGAGGTCTAGTGGAGCTACCCTGCATCTATTATTAGTATAAAACAGGATGGCCTGGGATTTTGGGGTTTTGTGACACGAGAATTGGGTATTAATTTGTATTAAGTAGTCATACAAGAGGACAGCGGAAGAGCATCAGGGGGATGGAGAATCGGAGTTAGTCCGTGGAATCCTGTGATTCCCATGGATATTTAAATAATAATCATGCAGAGTTTGATAAATTGGCTGAGGCCCTGTGGATGGGTTGGTGTGCTTTAGCCTGAAACCCCATCTAACTGTTTATTTAATGAAATGATTCTGTAATTGCTTCTGTTTAGCTGGTTGGACAGTTAGTTACAGCCGCTTCTGATGTAATTCAGTTGAGGGTATTGTTTTTTTATTGTTTTACGTTATCATCTCTGTTTTCCATTGCATTCTCAGGAATAATATAGTAAATAGTACTAGTGTTATGTTAGCCTATTCTGCAGTGAACAGTTCTCACATTTTGTATAATTTTTCCATGCATGATTTACCTACCAAAGTTGATTGTTTTTCAACATTTCTTTGATTACCTACCATCATGAGGTTTTTTTGTAGTAAGCAATACCAATGATAGCAGTGCACCATTTCTATCCTCTTCTTGCAGAGGAATTCATGAATAAATAGTGTCCTTGAAGATTGCAGCAGAAGTGCTCATAACCTGATAGTCCGAGTCTCTCAGAATGCCCACTGTAAGGTGAAGGATTTGGGCCGCATCAATTGCAATTGCCTTCGTGTGCACACTACATTTCCTAGTGTTCGGCCACAGAGAAGATTGATAGAATATTGCCTGCGATAAACTAGTTAAGGAGGAAGGGGTTTCACTTCCGAGATCTTAACCCTGGAGCGAGTTGGGGAAGCAAGGTCGATGTCGTCCCTGAGCAGGGAGCTTGTGTTCCTAATCTTGCAGTTTCTGGATGAGGAGAAGTTCAAAGAAACAGTCCATAAGTAAGCAATCAATCATTTACCAACTCTTAACTCTTTTGTAACAAAATCGGTATGGGCTTCGCAGCTTTTCTCATTTTTTCTACCCTGTACCTAAACATATATGGTAAAAGAACATAAACAAAACTTGCTATTTTTTGGCGGTAAAATGCAGGGTTTTGAAGCGAATTTCAATTAACTGAATATAAACCTATGCTTTTCTCTGCTTTTATCTATCTAAGAGGAGATAGGATTAATACAGAGATATCTGTTTGCTATTATTTTCAATCTTTGGCATAAGATTAATGTGTCCAAAGTTTTGAAGCTCAAACCTGTAAGTTGTTGGATGGAGACATTTTTCATACCAAGTTCTATATACATGCTGCAGACTAGAGAAAGAATCTGACTTTTACTTCAACATGAAATATTTTGAAGATCAAGTCCAGGCTAGAGAGTGGGATGAAGTGGAGTGGTATCTATCTGGTTTCACAAAAGTTGATGACAATCGATATTCCATGAAAATCTTGTTTGAGATTAGGAAGCAGAAATATCTTGAAGCTCTGGACAAGTGAGTCGTGTCCTCCTTCTGTAGAACAAGTGTAGGAATTAGTGTTTTGTTTGGTTTTCATGTGAATGTTGTTGGATAGTTCAGTTCTAATTACTGCTTGGTTATATTGTCCAGGCAAGATCGAGCAAAAGCTGTGGAAATACTGGTGAAGGATCTTAAAGTATTCTCTTCTTTCAACGAGGAACTTTACAAAGAGATCACACAGCTTCTTACTCTGGATAACTTTAGGTCCATGCAACCAGCTGCTTCTCCTCTGTTATTTTATCTATTTAATTCGACTAAAAAGTAGTCTTTACTGTACATTGATCCGCCTGGAAACCTATCATCCATCATTTTTTCTTCCTGAAATACGAGTAAAGAGGGATTTTTCACTTAACATGCGAAAATTCAATGCCTTGCCTTATTCTTTGTGGTGTTTTAGTCTGTGAGAAGTCCTGAGACCTTGATTGGTTACACTTGCAGAGAAAATGAGCAGCTTTCTAAATATGGAGACACAAAAGCGGCTCGGAATATTATGTTGCTGGAGCTCAAAAAGCTGATTGAAGCTAACCCTCTTTTTCGAGACAAGTTGGCATTTCCCGGTCTTAAAGCTTCACGGCTCAGAACGTTAATAAATCAAAGGTCTAGTAGGATATCTTGCTTGGCAAAATTATCCATCCCTTATAACCCCTGCCCAGAACCATGAATATGATATCAAAGTTCCAATCGGAATTTATGAGGGGTGGATAATTTTAATCATTTTGTCCTGTGCGTTGAGGCATTATGATTTCTAACTGTATCTTCTGAGTTTCTATTTGTGGTGTTTGGGAGTTTTTTACGTACTTTGGATGACTTTAATATGGATGTATGAGGTTGAAACTCTCCCAGTAGCCTATGGAAAGTGAAATGAAGTCGAAATGCTATATTTTTTAAAAGGAATTGATCATGTATGATGCAAAATGTAAAATCACTTCTGATTTTTTTTCAGCCTCAATTGGCAGCACCAGCTTTGCAAAAACCCTCGACACAATCCTAATATCAAGACCCTATTTGTTGACCATGCGTGTGTGCCTTCGAATGAAGCTCGAACTCCTCCTGCAAATAGTTCTCTTGTTGGTGCACTTTCGAAAGGGGGTTCATTTCCTGCTGTTGGTGCACATATCGTAAGTCATGACTACATTAGTTCAGAAATTAATTCCTGTAACTTGTAAATAATTTTGTCGGTTGAAAATTTCTTTGTCCTAGAATTAGCCATTACTTTAACATGCATTCAACTATATTGCAGAGTTACTGTCAATCTAACATGCGTTATAAAATTTCGACTGCAGCCATTCCAACCTGCAGCCACTCATCCAAGTGCCCTTGCAGGATGGATGGTGAATTTTTTTCCTCCAGCTCCACATACTGTAGTGGCTGCCGCACCGTCTTCTCTGGTTTCACAACCACATCCAGGTGAATTGAGATGACCGTATTTTGTGTAGTAGATTAAGTTCCATATTTTGGTTTGCAAACATGTGGTAACATGCTTGACTTTAGGTTTTGCCCAGAAAGAGAGATGAGAAAAGATAGCATCTTTCTCAAAGATGATGAGCGTGCCAATATTTAAATAGGATGTAAAATTTTAATTGGTTTTTTGTTAAATGACTTCAGCTGCTTTGCTAAAACACCCAAGGACTCCACCCACCAATAGTAATCCCAGATTGGATTATCAATCTGCAGATTCTGAACATCTTGTGAAATGGATTCGTCCTGGTCAAACTGATGAGGTATGGGCACAGGATGCAACAGTTTACGCTTTGAGATAGCATCCTTTCTCAAATTTGTCTCTGGGTAACGGAGGAGTTCAGCACGTATTGAAATGTTGCATAAATTGTTTTCTTCTGTAGCTTCCTTAGCTTTCATTGTGTCTTGGCTAAGATTCCAACGTTATAAAGGTGTTTGTTGGTTACGTTTGTATTGGGAATATTTGATGTAATTATTGATAGATTGTACTGGCTACTGAGTCTTCTGTTAAACTTTTCTCAACTTTCAACGAGTGGCGTTGGAGGACTATAGAGATCACTCACCTATGTGTTAGTCAAGCACATGCACATACACAGACTTAGAGCTGCTAGATGGGTTTCAGTAGTGTGTTAAGTGTCTTTTGTTATTATGGAAATCACTAAACTGTGTGTTAGTGCACATGCACACACACATACTCAGAATTGCTTTATGGGTTTCAGCAGCGTGTTAAGGGTGTTGTGCTTTTATTCCAAGATATAACTAGACTTATTTTCATCTCCATTCTGTAATTGTAGGTGTCCTATCTAGCTTCAATTCATCCTCCCAACATGTACCTGCAAGAAATTCCTAAAATTGTTTCAAGAACCTTTAACCAGGGTTCATATGTTATGAGCATGGATTTTCACCCACTGCAACCAACGATACTACTAGGTGATCTATCTCTAATATCTGAAATATTTTGTTCAATGTGGCCCCAAATATTCATTATATTGGGTGTGCACATTGATTTATCTGTATGTCAAAAGTGTCTCGTCTTTTAAAACTTGAACAGTGGACTTATCTACCTTATCTGCCAGTTGGAACGAATGTTGGCGATATTGGAATTTGGGATGTTGGTTCACGTGAAAGATTGGCTGCCAGAGCCTTTAGTGTATGGGATATCTCAGCTTGCTCGATGTCACTGCAGGTATGCCCGTCTCTTTTATGGGATTACATTACTTTCTGTTATTTATTAATTATTGAAATTTGTTGGAGAAGCATAATTTCTGGCCTATTGGCTTCTTGGTGCTAAACCTGCTAATTCAAGGACTGATACCTCTTCCATACTGCACTGTCACAGCGTGTTTGTATTGTCCCTACAGACCCCGGCAGGGACTACCGCCACGGCAATGGCTCCTTGTTCAATATACTCTCCATCATTATTCAACTTAAACAAGGAATAGTGTAAATATCCTAAATCCCCTAGGAAAATATTGTTTGAAAAGAACACTTAAGATGATTCTCGACGACTTTTGACTTATTTGGAGTATATGTATAAATGTTTTAGCATCTCATAATTAACCAATTGGACCACTATCTACATTTAGTCCGTGGTTCCAACACACATTTCATGGAACGTGCCCAGCCCAACGACAAAATCTGTAATCATTGTACCTGTTTAATTAAAAATTTTATTTTTTTTTCACTTTCCTAATATGGAATCTAAACAAAAATTTTCAGCATATACGTTCAAATAAAATATTTCTAGCATTGTTCCCAACACAAAAATGGATCTACAATCCCCTCTTTATATATAACAAATGAAATCACATTTAAATATTATATATAAAATAAATGAATGAAAATCAATATTTAATATTAATAAAATAAATGAAAAAAAAAAAAATTAGAATTAAAATATTTTAGTAGTGTATTGTTTCAAAGTGCGCATCAATATTTTAATGTTAGATGTACCAGAGATTAGAATCAAATCTCCTGAGGTGCAACATTTCTTCAAATTTTGCACTGAAATAAGATAATCTCAGCTTAAACAATTTGGATCCTCATATTTTCGATTAGATCTGAAGTAATAATTCTATGTTATTTTATGTTTCAAAATTAATTTATTTATTTTTTTTATGTTTTAAAAAATATATAATATTTTAGTGTAAGATTTAAAATATAATTAGTATTAAATTTTTATCGATTAAAAATTTTAAGCTGGTTATTATATCAAGGTTTTGAAAATGTTAATTAAATGAAATTTTTTAAAATATTAAAATTAATTTATAAATTAAAAACATAAAAATATAAGTACAATTTTAAAAATATAATTATTTATTAAATTATTTAAATTTTTTTATCAAATTCCTTTTAAGGCCAATAAATAATTAAATATAAAATCTTAAAATTAATTAAAACTCTTATTAATTATAAATTTAAATATTAACATTTACTTATTTTCAAAACTTTGATATATATATATAAAATAAAGAATGCAATTGCTTATTGCCCACTAATCTTTTATTTGGTTTAAAACACTGACTGGTAAGTATGCACGTTTCCTATGAGAGGACCCCAATTTCGTGGACCAAAATAAAAATAAAATAATAGAGGTGGATATGGTATTCACATGCCTAATCTCCCCTTGACGTTTTATACACTTACTCAACTATCATTGCAACTTCGCAAACGGATAATATAAATTTATACATCAAATAGCGAGATATTTATTATATAGTTTATTGAAATCGCCTCAAGAGCTATTATAAATACATTTCTATCGGAAATTCAAAAAATCATCTCCCTGCATCTATCTTTTTCAATAAATATATAATATTCCTAAAAAAAGACATTCTATTTTAATTATTATATATAAATTAATACTTTATTTGTAAATATATATTAATTCTTTCTTTACAAGATTCTTATTTATTATATTATAAATATAAGTAAAGACATTGCAAGCACAATTCACTCCATCCATTCTCTCTTTAAAAGGATGTGTTGATATTCATTTTTAAATTATTAATAATAATTTTGGACTTGCGATCTCTTGAGACCTCTACAGCTTGGATGAGTAAAATAATCATTTTAAGTATTAAAAAAATCATTTTTATTGTGTTTAGAGGTGTATTTTAAAGTGTGATATGAGGGAATTGGTCATTCTTTCTGTAATGTGTGATATGAGGAAATTTGTATTTTTTTTATATGAAATTTTAAATAAATTATTTAAATAAAAAATAAATGAAGATTATTATTAAAAAACTCAAAATGAATATAAATTATTTAGATGAATTTTAATAAAAGTTTGTTATGTTTTAATATATAATTGTTATGGTTGACATATAATTAGTATGGAGATTGGTAAAAGTATTCATTTTACTCTTACTCATACATAAATATTTAGAAGTAAATAATTTATATAAATTTAGAGAAAAATAACACAATTAAAAATAAAAATAAAAGTCTTATATTTTTACTTTTGAGAATGAAGATGTATAATTCTTTTATTTTTAAAACTATTTTAACATGGGGCTTAATAAATAATTTGAATATCCATGTTAACTAATTTATTTCAATATCAATCTCGTATAAACCTGTATAGAGGAAAAAGTTAAAATAAGTGTTTCAATGTTCATGTTCAATATAAACTCTCTCTCTCTCTCTCTCTCTCTCTCTCTATATATATATATATATATATATATTCATAAAGCATCCATGGACACTTTTTTATAAACAACAATGAATGTCTTTTTTCTTTTAAAGTATTGATGGATATCCTAGCTACCCATCTCATGGAAAGGACTTTATCTAAGTCATTGATTTTTTAATTATTTGCATGCCTCTTGGCCTTACCAACATGGATTCTACCACATGTGTCTTATCCACATCATTCTCTGCATAGTCCATGTTAAAGTTCATGGATTCTACCACATGGGTCTTATCCACATGTTGTAGTTGTTGGAACACCCTCCAAAATTTTGGACTACACTCAAATTTCGGAGCCTTCTTTGGTATTTTCCTTAATTGTTGCAAACACTTAAGCTTACTTCATGAGATTCCTTAGAGTTCTTTGGCTCCTTTCCAAGTTCATCATGAGTCCATCTCTCTTCCCATACTTATCCATTTTTAGAAAATCTTCTCGACCAGGCAACCTAGCTTCACCAAGTCTCGACTGAGCTGCATACTCTATAGTCTTAGCCCTCTTATATGTGACCTTGTTGACGAGAACTGTGCAGTGTGTAGTCCTGACTTTCTAGGGCTATTGTTCTGTGCAATTCCGTAATCCTGCAACCTCCCTTAACCTCTAGAATTGCGCAGTTGTGCCTCCCAGTTTGCCTTGAACTATGCACTTCGCATCTTCAACCCTCAAGCCTTTTCCTTTCTTGTTGACTTGCGTAGTGCATAGAAAGCCCAACCTCTCTTGGTCTCCAAAACTGCGTAGATGCTTCCTCTAATGTCCTTCCCTCAGTTACAGCTCACTACCTCGAGAAAATGTGTAGTTCTGCTCTCTAAGCCTCCCAGGTGCCTAGTCCCCTTTGCCTCTTGAAATTGCAGAGTTTGTCCTCCCAAGGCTCCATCATGTAGCCTCCACTACCTGCTTGAACTACGCAATTTTGTCCCTTAGTGGGCACTGCACAATTATTTACCTCAGTGAGGACTATGTAAAAATATCCCTCAGTCTGGCCTGAGTTGTTCTTTGCATAATCTCAGTGATCATACTCTCTTCCTATCTCTTGGAACTGCGCAATGCATAGTCACTGGACCCTTTCTCCCAGTCTAGGACTTGTCTCGGGCTCAATTCATGGATAATAATGCATTATCTTAGACTAGGGAGTTTTTGGATTGATGTCACCCCGCCATGAGTGAATTGCAGGAATAGGTACTCTATTAAGTCATGCCGAGATGATGAAGAAGGAGAAGGAGGAGGGAAGCATGCCTAGAGACTCTCTTGGAGTTGAACTCACAAGTGGATCTATCAAGTGCGAGCAAAGGGACCCACGTTTACAACTACCATCCAAGACTTAAGATCATTGAAGACCCTGCATCACTAGTCTATGCAAAGGAGAAGAGAAATCATATCCAAGAAGACATCTATCACTTAGCAGCAATAATGACTTGACATCACCACATCATCAAGCCAGTCCATGTCAACAGTGTTATGTCAACTCATGTCATGATTTTTCAAATGCCACATCACTATTGGGGACCATGTGTATTGTATTCAAATGTATTGTAAAGTGGAAGTCCAAACGACACACATGAATATGAAGAGTCATATAAGTTGAAAATTCATAAGAAGTTGAATAGTCATGAGGTTAGTCAAAGATTCACAAGGGGGAAGCATCACCCATTGGTTATATGTACCCCCTCATTGTATGAGCAAATGACTTTTCACCTTGGTTCCTCCTGCAAGGCATTAGAGAGATTAGCTATTTCTTTGAGGAGCAAGGAGTGGCTCCAATGTCCCATTATTGGGGCTAGTGATGTACATTGTAAACATGTGTCTTCAACCTTTGACTTAATAATAGAAGCATTTCAAGGCCAACATGTTCTTCATGCATGGACTATGAATGTTTGTAGGACTATTCTGTGGACATTTGTATTTCGTGTTTTCTTTCACATATTATACTAAGATAGTTGAACTATTTCAGTTATTTTAGTGCTTATCTTATTGAGAATGTGTTGTAATGGTTGTTATCGTTGTCACATCTTTGTGTACTATTTTGTAGGATACTATACAAATATGTCCTTGTTTATTGGTTGTAACAATCATCGCATCCTCTCTGGACTATTCCGCTAGATGTTAGATAGGTCCTTCTGGTTCATGTGTGTCTCTTCCTAGGCAGTAGTATTACCTCTCACTCAGAGGCTCACTTTAATCTCCCCCTTTGTAGTAGAATAACCTCGACATAGTTACACTGCACACTCACCAAGCACACTCCCCTTGTTTTTTGAGGACACCATCGCATCAGTCTCTTGTGCTGATAGCTAGAGCGAAGGAAAATATTTAAGGATTTGGCAATCGGGCCTTTATACTAGATGGGAATCCTACACTAAATGGTGAGGACTAATGGGAACTTCATATCAGGGAGATTTCTTAATGTTGGTGGGTCCAATGCTATCAACATTTTTGGTGCTAGAAGGAGGGTCGCCAGTGTTTTATGGCTGATAGACTCACTAACCCCATCATTCCATTATCTAGTCAAGGAAACAACATTCAATCTAGCTCCCCTACTTGTTATTTTGAATTCGGTGACTCTTCTCAACCCATGCCTTAACGTGAAATTCCATACACTCAGATCCAGGCAATTTGCCCCATCACCTATCAATTTGCAAAAACTTTTGGATTGATTCCAGGAGTAATCCATCTTCAATATTCTCCAAATAAGAACAAGACCACCCCCATAGGGATAATAGTCTCATCCATTGAAGAAGTAGTCCTTTCCACTCTTGAAGAATTAGCAAACTCTGTGGAAAAGGATGAAGAGCCTCCACTCTTTCATGAATGTAACGGAGTTAACATATTACTCCTAGGTGTAGCTTTCAGTGGGACAGACGGGGAAGAAGAAGAAGAGGAGCAAGAGCCATAAAATTTGACAAAGAGGAGGAGGAAAATGAAGAATAAGATATGGTAGACCAAACTCTAGATTGGATGACTCAGGGCCCACTCACATTTCTGGGTGTCTTGCATAAGATTCCAAAGCATTTAGAGAAGTTGTTAACGAACTATGACCCTGATAAGACAGTGAAGGATGAAGACCATCTGGATAACTTTTACCTACATCTGCAAACACTTGAGATACGTTACAATGATGTTGGATGAAAACTCTTTCCATGTACCTTGGATGGTAGAGCAGTTGTATGGTATCACAACCTTCCTCCAAACTCCATCCAAAATTGGAGGGGGTTCAAGAAGATATTTCTTTTAAAGTTTGTTGATGGCAAGATCCCTTCCATGTTATTAAAATAACTGGGTAATCTTAAGATGGAGAAAAAGGAAAAAGTGAAAGATTTCAACTAGAGGTTTAACCGAATCTTGAACAAATTTATGGAAAATAAAAAACCTCATGAATTCATCACCATAGATTACTAAATCTCTACCTTTCCAGCAAGTATTATGCAGTTTTCCAAGCGAATTGTGAAATAGACATGAACAAAAAATTACGAAGAGGCTATCGTTTTTTGAGAAGGACTTGTGTTCTATTAGATTCATCTCAGATGATGAACTAACAAAATACTCCAAGCACACAAGTAAGAGGTCTCAGGCCTCTATCAATAGGGCTACAGATAAAAAATCAACTGATCTTGAAAGCATGACTTGTCTCGTGAAGTCCCTAACCACTGAAATGGAATAAATCAAACAAAGGACAAGTGAGACTACTATGAGAAGCAATCCCCCCAAGTACCTATTTAGAAGGAGTACAAATTCTAGCAGTAGTCGTATCTAGCTGGAAAAGTCTTTGAAGAGTTCCAATGATATCATAAATATCAATAAAATAGGCACGGTTTCATATTGCATGTTTCATCAAGAGCATCATTTAGAAAATATATGCCCACAGTGGAACCAACTCATGAGAAGGATGGTTTCACAACTTGTTGATTCAGTCATGGCCGAAGAGCAGACTAAGCCTGATGAAGAGAACGAGGAAGTCATTGCAGTTGATGAAGCTCCAAGTGTTGGGCATGTACTGAACATGTTTAACTACATTCTCACAGCCCAAAAGAGTAATGTTGATAAGCAACCTTCAAGTGACGGTCCGGCCAAAAAGAAAAATAACGGATAAAACCTAATAAGCCAAGGGTCGACCACCATAATTGACTTTTTGAAGAAAAAATTCAAAGAAAACTTGTTAAGGAAAAGCAACCCACCAGCTAACTCAACATAAAACACTCAGAGAAAGTCCGAGAAAGTAGTTTCAACGAAAACTGTTTCCAACAACAGTAAGGATAGAACCATCCATGTTGAAAAGTGCAACTAGGTTTGGTCTTCACAATGACATGTAATTATGATTTTATGTAATGATATGTAAAGAAGAAAAATAAAAATATTGTATTGCTTGCTTCATGGGTTTCATGAGAGAGATTTTATTTTTGAGTCAAGACTCCGATTGAGAGTCTAGGAATTATTTTTCATCTAGTCATAAAATATTAGAGTCAATTTCATGTAATGGAGAAATGTTACACTTTGTAAAAGGTCAAACTTGTCGATGTAAAGTATCCTCTAAGACCTTGTCACTTATCCTCTTCAAGTCGGCCTACAACGATGGAAGAACATACTAGAGGAATTCGGCCTAATCATTAGTGATCATGTCAGCCTAAAGGACATGTGTTGAGTTGTATATATAGCCATACTTGGCCTCACTTAGAGGCAAGAAACTCAAGAAGAATTAGGTCAAGAAGAAGTACAAAAAAGAGGTCAAGTAAAAGTGTGAAGAAGAGGCTCCAAGAAGAAATGCGAAGAAGGGGTAACAAAGGAAGGATTATTCTGGGCATAACGAAGGAGAGTTTCTTCTCGGTGAGTGAAGGAGAGTTTCTTTTGGGTTAGCGAAGGAGATATTCTTCTGGGTTAGTGAAGGAGATTTTCTTATGGAGTAAGTGGAGGAGAAGTTTCTTCTGGAGATAGCGAAGGAAGGGTTCTTCTAGAGTACTTGTTCTGGGTGACCGAGGTAGAGATTAGAGACCAATATTCTCTAGGAAAAGTCGAGAAGACACACTGTGAAGGATAGAGGTCGAATTTCTCTAGAGGAAGACAAGGAGAGCAGTTAGAGATCAAGAAGAAAGTTGAGGAAGGGGAGAGGAAGAGAAACAAGGTTAGTGACAAGGTTCTTGGGAGGATACTAGAGTCAAGGGTCTTTTTCATGGTCATGGTCTTGGTACTCATCAATTGAATATCTAGAAGAATCATTTTGATCGGGTTTTCCTCTCAAAGAGGTGAGAAGTTTTGGCCCTCACTAACAAGCCTACATACTATGTCACTTGTGTTTTATTGTGCATATTGGTAATTTTCTTGATGAAAAAACGACAATAATGTATATCACAAGTAAATGTATATCAAAAGCAATTATGAGGCAGAGGAATCTTTTAACTATTCATACCATATATTTCTCAACATGGTATCAGAGCTAAGGTGTTGAAGTCAATAAGGGGAATTCAAGCAAGTAGACACATAATAATCGATCTTCAAAGAAGGATCAAAGCAAGTCAAATAACACCAAGTGAGATATTCATCATACCAAAACCCTAGATTGAAGAAATATACTCTAACAAGAGTCTTTAAATGATCTCCAAGAAGGAAGTAGGAAGAAAGAACAAAACCCAAGAAGAACTTCCGAGATCATCACTCATACATCATCAAAGGAGTATAAGCTCTTCAAAACTAATAAATTCTAGATTGAGAGGCAATCTTCTCTTTATTGAAGCAAGGATCTCATTTAGAAGAAGATCATCCTAAAGAAGGCGGTCTTCCCTTGTCAAAGTAAGAACCTTCTTAAAAGGATCATCATCTTAAGCAACAAATTCATCATCATTATCAAGTTGAATATTCTATCTTCATAAGTAAGTACCTTTTTCTTATAATCTACTATAGTAAAAACGACTTCATGTTTCAAGGAGAACCATAAGCTAGTTGGGATATCAAACTTCCTTGTATGGAAAAGAATGATAGACATAGTCCTCGAAGTAAATGAAGTCATTGATCATATCCATGGAAAGGTCTCCCAACCATCCAAAGAACCATCACCATCTAAACACATGAAAAGGGATCTAAAGGCTCAAAGGATTCTTAAGGAGTCTAACAAAAATCCTCTCATTTCCTATGTAACTGAGTTGGACACATCTAAAGAGATATATGATGAGCTGGTAGAAATTTTCTCTCAAAGCACGAAAGAAAAGACCATATCACTTAGATATGATCTATATAAATTGAAGGCGTCAAAGAATGAAGGGATATCTTCATGCGTTTCAAAAGTATCTCAAACAAAAGGTCAATTGCGAGATCTAGGAGAGATGGTATCTAAAACAGAAATGATCTTTGTTATTATAAATGCATTGACTGATGAAAAAGGTAATCTTATATCTACTAAAGAAGAGGAATCTATCCCATTCATCAAATTATGGTCTCTATGAAAGGCAGAAGAAGATAGGTTTAAAACATAAAGTGAAAAGAGATTAGATAAAAGGGATCAATTAGTGACAAAAATAAAAGGGAAATTTGGAAAGTTTGTTCCTCAAAAGAAAAGGAAGAACATGGCTAAGTAAGATGCTATGGATGCTAGGAACTTGGGCACTATAGAAGAAAATGTCCTAAACATAAGGAGCGCAAGAGAGATAGGGAAGAAGACCATATTACTGAGGAAGTGAAAGAACCTGAGGGAAAGAAGCTTAAGAAGGAAGAAGTAACAGATCTCTACTATGACTGAGATTATTTTATTCATTAGAAGGTACTCTCCACTTGTAATTTATAAATAGGAAGTAATGTAAATAAGATAGAATGCATCAGACTAGAAAATAACATCGTGATAGAAGCATTAGAAGGAAGAGCTATTGACATGGGAAGCAAAAGGAATGTCTAGAATAAATTCTAAGGAATAAGAGCTCTTGGAAACCTCATTGAAATCTCAAGTAATACTTATAGAAAGAAGTAGAGGTCATCATCGACTGGGATCATCATACAATATTCAATAAGGAAACATATGTTGGGTGAGGTTATGATAAATCCTCAAGTTTCTCTTATAAGATCCTTATAAGAGGATTCATCGATCTAGAAAGAAAGAAATTGTTTCATCGGGAATTCCAACTCATGGGATTCAAGGGATGATTGTATGATGACATAACATCGAAGCAAGATAAAACTCGTTTGTTCAGAAGAAGATACTACAAAAATTTTGGATGACCCAAAGGAAAGATGATGTATGTACGCCTACATATATTATTATGAAAGTCATGTCATATGGTTGCAAATAATATGGATCACTAGTTCCATCTTGGGAAACATGATCAAAGAAAAAGGGGATTTCCTCCTCTGAAAGATTGCAGAAAAGCATAAGTCACACTAGATGAAATCAAGTTACATAATATGTTCTCAAATGAATCATGAGGAAGTTGGCTACAATTAAGAAACTCTAATTGGAATCTCCTGGGAATGAAGTGCGTTAAAAGAAAGGAAGAGATCGTAAAATATGCAACAAAGGTAGAAGGCATTCAACATCCGAGACCAAGAAGAGTTGACTGGAATATCTCCTAGAAAGATATGAAGACTTTGATGAGAGTAGGAAAAAGATGGAGACCCTTGACAATGGATATGTTTGGGATATGTGTCAACATGCATGTAGGATGATGATAGCTACAGGAAGATGTCATGATCAAAGACCATCACAAAGGTAATTTTTTATTTAAGTGTTAATTTTGTATTTTTAAACTAATATCTATATGGGCTTATGTACGACTACGAAAGGGAAGATCTGGATGACCTTTATGAAGACCATATAGAAGGGTGTAAGATCCTTTGGAAATTATGGCATGAAGAAAGAAACATGTCACGAATCAAAGGAAGATGGGAAAACTAATGAATCACTTTATGATGAAAGGAATGAGGACATGAATGACTCATGAATGAAAGTGATGGATGGTTTCTTCCCTATGAAGAAGTCCCAAAATATGAAGACTCCATAATGAAAAGTAAATTTATGACATCAAAGGAAACATCTCTTCAATCAATTGGTTACTCCATGATCTCCGCATGAGGAGTTGTTGTAAGTCACTAGTTAAGAGGGATCCTGAAAGGAAGTTTCTTACTTGGAAAAAACTTAGGAATTCCTAAGAAAAGAGGGAGCTTAGGCACATTCCTTTAGTAGGAATCAATACATTCCTTTATTGGAATATGTCCTCCCTATCTAAGAGGGAGAGTTACACACATCATTCTGGTCTTCACCTGGGAAGACAAAATGGAGGATTGGGTAATTATTTAGCATCTGATACTCTTTGAGGATGAAATAGGGCATCCAATAGAAGAGTATCCATGGAGTACCGATATTCTTTGATGGATGTGGAGTCCAAGATAACAATAGTCCTCATGAAATACACACTAAGTACTCGGGTAGGGGATGTTCCAAGAGAGACAATTATGAGAGTGTCTATAAATCATTAGTCTCACCAGCATTGAGCTCAGATTTTGTGGAGAGATGGAGTTGTTAGTCAAGCCCTTGCTATGTGACAATGTTGTTTGATATGATGTTATAAAAATGAGTCACTAATTTAAATTCTTATTATGAGAAATTCTTTAGATTGAGAATGACCAAGTGCCATTATGAATACCTCCCTAGTTAAGAGGGAGTGTTGAAACATGTAACTAGGTTCGATTTTCATAATGACATGTAATTATGATTTTATGTAATGAGATGTAAAGAATAAAAATAAAATATTTTATTGCTTGGTTCATGGTTTTCATGAGCAAGTGATTTTATTTTCTAGTCAAGACTCCTATTGAGAGTCCTTGGGAATTTTTTTCTCATCTAGTCATAAAATGTTAGTGTCATTTTCATGTAATGGGAACATGTTACACTTTGGAAATGTCAAACTTGTCCATGTAAAGTATCCTCCAAGAACTTATCACTTATCCTCTTCAAGATGGCCTACAACAATGGAAGAACTTGCTAAAAGAATTCGGCCTAACCACTAGTGATAATGTTGGCATAAGGACATGTGTTTAGGTGTGTATATAGCCACACTCGTCCTCACTTAGAGGCAAGAAAATTCACAAGAACTCGGTAAAACAGAAGTACGAAGAAGAGTTCAAGTAAAAGTGTGAAGAAGAGGTTGCAAGTAGAAGTGCGAAGAAGGGATAAAAAATGAGGGATTCCTCTGGGCATAACGAAGGAAAATTTCCTCTAGGTCAATGAAGCAGAGTTTTTTTTTGGGTTAGTGAAGGAGACATTCTTCTGGGTTAGTGAAAGAGAGTTTCTCCTAGAGTCAGCAAAGGAGAATTTTCTTCTGGAGATAACAAAGGAAGGATTCTTCTAGGGTACTTTTTCTAGGTGACTGAGCTAGAGACTAGAGACCAAGATTCTCTAAGGGAAGCCGAGAAGAAGTAGTGTTAAGGATAGAGACCAAGATTTTCTAGAGGAAGCCAAGGAGAGTAGTTTGAGATCAAGAAGAAAGTCTAGGAAGGTAAGAGGCAGAGCATCAAGGTTAGTGACAAGGTTCTTGGGAGGATACTAGAGTCAAGAGTCTTTGTCATTGTATTCGTACTCATCAATTGAAGATCTAGAAGAATAATTTTGATCTGGTTTTCCTCTCAAAGAGGTGAAGGTTTTGGGTCTAGCTGTCAAGCCTACATATTGTGTCATTTGTCTTTATTGTGCATATTGGTAATTGCCTTGATGAATATAACACAATAATAACATCATGAAGAAAAGACTATATGCTAAGAAGTAAAAGTATATAAAAAACAATTATCAAGAAGAGAAATAGTTTAACTATTCATACCCCATATTTCAATAGGACAGACCACCGTAATTGAATTGTTGAAGTAAAAATTCAAAGAAAACCTGTTAAGGAAAATAAAACCACTGACTAACTCAACACAAAACACTCAGAGCAATTCTGGGAAATTAGTTTAAATGAAAAGTGATTCCAACAATAGTAAGGATAGAACCATCCCTTCAGAAACCACAGAACAAGTTCCATCCTCGAACACCTCGGTAATTCTTCTCGCTATGGATTATAACATTGTGGATGATATGAAGAATGTTCGTGCAGACATGTCTATGTTCGAACTCAAAAATATCACGAGGTAGCAAGACATACTTCTGTGGGCACTTGGGAAAACCTCTTTAGGTAGTGCTACCTCTTCGGACAAGGGATCTAGTAAGTATCCTAATTATCTCGCATCTATACTTATTGCACTCACGATGGATGCAAACACACTATTCCTGCCATTCTTGTTAACATTAGAAATATTCAATTTTGATTTACACAATTGCTTGGTTGATTCAAGTGCATCGATGAATGTCATGCCATTATCTGTTACCAAGAAAATCAATGCTAAATGGGAAATGACAGATGCATAGATTATTTAGCTGGACAAAACTCATGTCCAAGAAATTGGTGAACTCAAAGATGTCATCATCTGCTTATCATTTGATGGACATTCCACCAATGCATCAAGATAGTGATTGTGGACATTCTGGAAGCATATGAAGTATTACTAAGTAGAGACTGGTCTAGCAAGCTTCAAGGGTACTTTTCCATAAACTAGTCATACTTATGGCTTCCATACTAGGGAAAAAATAATCAGATTCAGGTAGAATCAGAGAGATATATGAAACACATGATTACTCCCTTGAATGGTGTTGTCACCAAAAATGATCACCTAGCCATTTCTAAGTAGGTGGATTAAAATACACCACGTAGATTTAATTTTACCATAGTAAATCACTTTCACTATGGAAAATAGTTTAGTAAACCACTTTTCTTAAATTATTTTTTGATTTAAATAAAAAATCCCATCAGAATAATTAGATACATCATTATTTATTTAATTTTCTCTAGGAATGATTATTAAATCATTATTTGATACTTATTCCTTTTGACATTTGACTAAATCCCTTGGGAATATTTAAATAAATCATTATTTATTT
Source organism: Pinus taeda (assembly GCA_000404065.3). NCBI lineage: Eukaryota > Viridiplantae > Streptophyta > Pinopsida > Pinales > Pinaceae > Pinus > Pinus taeda. The sequence continues at coordinate 62,736 of APFE030743368.1, forward strand.
GAATTTCCTTATTTACGTTATTAGAATAATTATTAAATCACTATTTAATAATTATTTTGATTTCACACATTTCTTGTTTCTTGTGAAATAATTAATAAATCATTTTATTTGTTAATTATTTCTATATAAATGTATTGAGCCATTTTAAATTCCTTTTCCCTCTCCAATAAATATCATAAAGTATTCCAAGTTGTTAGATCTGAATTTGGTTAATAATATTTTATTATTCTCTATTTTCGAGATCAACTCCATACTTTGCTATATAAAGGAGGGTTTTTTATTCATTCTTGACCATGATCATAATCATCGTCAACATTATCATCATTTTTCTTGAGCTCCCATTTTGAGTTATTCACTTTTGTTTGGGTTTTTCACAATGAGGGAGAAGATCATTTTTCTGAAGTGTCAAGGATATCAAAGGACACATCCCACGGAGGGGGTCTTACAGACCAATCTGTAGATATTCTTCACCAGAAGTTATCAATGAAATATTTGTTAATTCAAAAATTCTTTCCAATTGGGTTATTATATTGGATTCTTTATATTGTTTCTTTCAGTTTTGGGTTATATCTTCTTTTATTGTAGGTTTTCTATTTGTGTTTCAGATCTAAGACGACAACAAATATCAACTTGTTGCTAGGGTAACTTGTCACCTAGTGACTTAAGTGAAGTATTTTTGGGACACCTTCCAAGAATTTTAAAATTCTAACAAATGGTGACTCCAATGGGCCTTTAGTTACACATTTGTCGTTCAACAAATGGTGAATCCACTAGTGTAATAACAACGTTCTTGGGTGACTGGAGTTTAAGAAATTTCAGGGTTTTCTTTAGCTATTTTTTTCTCTCGGATTCTATTTATAGTATTAAACCATATTTTGTCAAATTTTCAGATTCTGTTGGATTTCGAGTCTTTTCCGAAGGTCATAGGTACTAACCAAGAAGGAGATAGAAAAATATGTGCAATATCTTCCAACCGAGACTGCCAAGAACAAAACACACTTTTTTCAGCCCCATAAGTGAGTTGCAGAGCACACTTTTTGGCTCCAAAACTACTTTTTCCTCGATTCTAGGTCAGTACCTGTGTTCTGGAAATTTTCTAGAATTTTTTCAATTTTTTTAACAGATTTGCTGAGAGTGTTGTCTATGGACTAGTTTGGGTACTTCATCTTTGTCTTTCAATTTCCCTTAGGCCTGGATCCACTTGATTTTTCTCTTTGAGGAAGGAAAAATACCCCTAGGATTTAGGATACAACACCACATTATTAGAAAGAGATTTGTTGAGTGAGGAGTCTAGGGTTTTCAACATTTTTAGCCACTGTTTTTCAGATTTGATCCATTACTTTTTAGATCTCTTGGATAGGTTTATTTTACCTTTTCTCCCTTTAGAGTTTGGGTTTGAATTTTCCCCCTTAGGATCCCCTTGAGCATCCCGGGTCTTTGAGCTTGACACCTGTACTTTGTAGCATTTTTCACTTCTGATTTTTTGCATTTATCAGCATCATTTACAGTAGATTAGAGCCTTAGATCCTAGTCCCTTGACATTATATCTTCTTGGCCTTGTTTTTGTGTCTTTGAGATGAATTTTTTCCTTCTCATGCCTAGTTTCTTAATATCCTTATGGGTGGGGTTTTGTGTGCTTGATTGGCTGTTTATTTTTCTATCATTTGCAGATTCATTTACAGTATTTCAACATTTTATTTTTAGTAGCATATGGAATTATGAAACATGAATAATTAAATCATCCACTTGACACAACATTTTCACACACTCACACATTAAGCGAATGTGAGCTTGGTTAACACCCCCAAGCCAAGACTTGAAACACTACACCTTAATAAATAACACACATAGATTAAGCCCACTTGGGCATCGGGGCCAAACAATATTTGTAGTGTAGGTGTAGGGTTGGTGGGGTAGGCTTCCAATAAAACCCATCAATCACTTTCATTGTGAAATAGAAGTTGACATATTAGGGAGACTAAAATCCTTCATCATCCCACGGTCAAAGTGAGAGTGCATCAGAAACTAGATTCAGTGGAGGTTAGACTAGGTCATCGTGTGATTTGTTCTCCTCGGGGCTACCCAACCCGTGGCAGGTAATTTCATGCGGCGGATTAATAACAAGAAGCTTAAGAATTAACCACCCCCCATGGGATGAAGGTAACCATAGTGACAAGTCTTAGGAAAACACCTTATAGGACTGGCTATGGGAAGTAGTTGGTCCTCTACCCTACCTTTCTCTCGAAAACTCTACTTGCAAGGATGAGATTTTGTCAAGTAAGAAGTTATTTGGGAGGCCATATGAAATAGTAGATCTAGGATTGTTTGAGGGTTTATATCACCTATAGGCTAGAGGTATTTTTATTTCATAGGACGAGTCTACTTGTATTAGAGTAACATCATTAAATAGCTAGTTTACACTTGGAACCACTACACTAGGTGTTTGCTTGCTATTTCTTTCTCTTTTATTCCTATCATTTCTCTTTAGTCTAGACACCACAATGTCTCCAAGGCATTTGTCATTTCGAATTCAAGGATTCACCCTCAATTCATGTTAGGCCATATAAACCCTCCCTGTCAAGTTAGAGTTCATCCTCCCAGTTCTCCATTAATTCATCATTCTAATTTTGATTTTGATTCTACTGATTCATCCCATTCATCCTTAGATTTCATGTCTTCTAAACCCCATATCGGCAACATGCTAGGCACAAATGTGGGTGTAGGAACCTAGGGTGGTAACTCAGGTGCTAACCAAGGTGCCCCCACTAGAGGAACCCCAACCGGTGTGGTCACACGAACTCCCTTACTTCCTTTTTTCATTCGTTTAAGTCTCCCAAATTTTAAACATACTATCAATGATCCTCTTCTCCACGATCCCACATGGCCATCAAAGCCTACTAAAATCCCCTTAGACATCCCAAAGTTTGAAGGTAATCCTTGAGAATATCCAACTAATCATGTTCTCTCCTTCCATATGTGGTGTTCATCCAATTCTAATACTGAAGACTCCATTCGTCTTCGGTTGTTCCAATGCATGCTCACTAGAGCTGCTGCTAAGTGGTATGTCGACTAACCTAGAGCAACCCATTCCACTTTAGTGACTCTTACCACAACCTTTCTTTCATATTTCTAGCTACCTCTTTATTATGATACCGGTACTAAACTTTTGACTTCTTTTCGTCAAACTTTTGCAACCCACCTTTCTGACCACGTTTAGGAATGGCATAGAAGGAGGAGTATAGTTAGATCTCTTGACTTCAAAGACTGATTCTATAAGGATTGGTTTCTTAGATATTTTTTGGGCCCCATTGCAAAATATGCCACATCAAAATTTCCTCAGTCTGAGGAAGAAGCACTCCAAATAACTATCAAATTTGATCTGATTTATGCCCAATCAGATTATGTTTACATTGTCATCCCCAATCTGCCTTGACCTCATGTTGCTAATGTGCCAGAGGCATCTCATGTTGCAGATGGAATATTTGGAATGATATCATACCCTCAACCATATTCTCCACCTCATATGATTTATGGTCACCGTCAGGGAGGGACCAGTTCCATGTACAATTATCCCTCCCACAATCCTCCACAAGGAAATCCTTATCCAGGTCCTAACACGCCATATGCATATCGCCCTCCACATCATCAGATTCCAAGGTCAGATGTTTCTCCTCCTATTTATACCAATGTTTCCCCATCTCTTTATTATCAGTGTGCACAACCTAACACTCTATCCCCTTCTACGCCAGTGCCCCAACCTCCCATGGCTGCTCCCCCTCTACCGCAACAACCACCTCCTCCACAAGGACAAATGTATGCTCATCAGAGTGGAACCAATCCTCCTAACCCTAAGAAAAGGAACAATGGGCACGGTAATAAGAACCAACAATCTCAAGGTAATCAAAGCAACCAAGGTCCTCCACCCAATGCCCCTTAGGGTACTTAACCTAATCTTGTAACCTAGCAATAGGGCAGCTGTTAAAATTGGAAACCAGGGAAAAACTTCATGTGGGTCATATTATTCA